>JANHFP010002612.1:264913-283826 GCA_032468135.1 Calamaria suluensis | reverse complement strand
TCAGGTTCAGAGCATTTTAGAAGGCATTTTATGCCAGTTCTGTTCTCCCTAGCAATAGAAGAAGAGAAGGACTGGCCTTTAAGATAAAAAAGCTTTGTGGACAGACCTTACTTAAACTGGCTCAGATAAGAGAAATCCGAGACTGTCCCTTCTGGGGATACCAGACTTTTCAGCATTTTTCTTGTCATATCTGAGGTTAAACGTCTAGATTATTTGGGAATGAATGGAACCCATTCTTTTATTCCTTAATTATTAACCTATTCAGTTTGATCATTTTCATAACCCAAGCACACTCAAAATATGAAGGTATTTAAGGGTTGAATATAGAAAGATTAATATAAAAACATAAAAGTGATGTGGCTTTTTGCTACATGAATATACAGTTTCATTATACTGAATTTGAGTTTCTAATCTTCATAAAGTGTTCTAATTTCTCATCTTTTTAGATCTGTCGCCTATGTTTTCAGCATAATACACCATTGGATGCAATTGAACAGTTTAGGAAACATATAGATGTATGCAAGAAAAAAATAGGAAGTACAGAGTTGAATTTTGAGCATGCTGCCTGGATGTCAAAACAGTATGTTTTTTAAAGTATTTTAGTATTATGTTTCACTAATTAATTACTTAGGTAATTGGGGGAAGGTATCTCCTATAATTTCATTCTCACACTGACAGTCTGTGAGATGACAGACAGTTTGGTCTAGGAGGAGGAAGGTATGTTGCATATGTTCAATCCCTTGAGTTATTTGTAAACATAATAAAGGTGGGGTTTATACACACACATAAGCATACATATACATATATATGTCTGTGTATGTATGTACATACACTATATGTGTATGTATATGCACATACAAGTATATAAACTTGGCTAAAAGTCACTTAGTGGGCCTTGTGAATCTCTAGTGCAATTAGCTTATTAATACTAATAACTTTCCTTTTTAAAATTGTCATTAATGGCTGATGTACTATGACTGCAACCATGCAAAGAAGTCTAGGGAAGCAATGGAAAGAATTATGTAAATCAATTTCTTATTTTTATATTTTGTGACACCACACATTGTTTGGATTTTTTTATACAATTATAAAAGCTGGAAAATTTAGAGTGCTGCTTTAAATTTAGATTCTTAGAACCTTACTTGTTCATGAATTGCCTCTTGCCACTACTTTTATTTTCAGTTCAACTTTTGGTAAAATATTAAAGTCTATATTTGTGGTTTCTTAACAGATTTCAGGCTTTTGGAGATCTATTTGATGAAGCTATTAAACTAGGGTTGACAGCTATTCAAACACAAAACCCAGGTTTCTATTATCAGCAGGCAGCATATTATGCACAAGAACGGAAGCAATTGGCAAATGTTCTCTGCAATCATGAGGTGAGTCATAGATTATTTTACAGTGTATGAAACAGAGTATGAAACTGGTAAGATCATGTATTTTTCTATAGCATGGTTTTTAGTAAGCCTTTGTTTACTTTCTGGCAAGCTAGTATTCTGGCAAATTGACATAGCAAAGAATTACAATATTTTGTATTTGTGTGCAAAAGAGTTTTCTTTAAGTCATTGAAAACTCTATTACAGTATTGTGTAAAGAACTGATATATGTTCATTTCTTTGTGTACAAGGCATTTATACAAGCACTTTTGTAAACGGCCATGCAGCTTATTTAACTATCAAATTTAGCCATGAATTATCTGCACATCACACTAAAATAAATAAAATAAAATAATGTTGGGCATACATTAAGTAACCTGAATGAATTTCAGATAAAGAATACAGATTTATATCAATTGACTCTCCTTACCAAGTTGACGCTAATAACTAACATGTATGTGCTAAAAAATCATTTATCTTACCTGAGTTGTAAGCATTTTCCATGTTCAATATAAATCTTGAATGTGGAACCTGAAATTTTGAAGTTTTATAGTAAATGCAAACTAAATGTTGGATACTCTAAATTTAATGTTTTTAATGTCCCAATCCACTGTTTTACTAAATGAAAGATTTCAGCTACAGACCTGTGTGCAAATTTTAATGATAAGCCATGTTACATGAAATGATAGAATGACTATATAGTAATATGTATTTTTACTGAAAGTTTGCTAAGAAAAAGGAATTTAGTATAGCTCTTCAGATTGTCAGGCAAAACATATACTTTTCTCCTTTTCAATTGTGGTTGCTATGCTCAAATATTTATCAATATCATTGATATATAGTTAGCTGAAGAGTGTATACTTGGATTTAGTTGGATATATTATGATTCAGTTTATATTTTTGCATTCTGTGTGAGATACTATGTTGGTGCAGGCTTGTTCTTCTATGAACTCATTTTAAGAGTTCTTCCTTGACTTGTTATTTCATTATTGCTTTGATCACACATTAAAAATAAATTGTAAAGAAAAAAATTGCTGAATTTACAGTCTTCTGTGATATATCCAAATCCGGATCCATTGGAAACACCAGCTGGAATGCTTGACTTCTATGGACAAAGGCCATGGAGACAGGGAATATTAAGTAAATATATATTTTTATTTCTTAATTAAAAAACAACTAACTTAATAAACATTTATCCTAGAAAGTCTGAAGAGAAATTTGTAGCTCTTATAAACTGTTCTTTTGAATGAATTAATTGGTTTTATAGGGCTGGGCACGAAACCCAGCGTGCATGATAAATATATCAGGAATCCCTAATATGTACTTCCTAAATATTTAACAACTTCCTGCAACAGCAATATATGACTTAGCGGACGTTTTCCAGTAGACACTTTTAAAAAACAGTTTCTCCGAAGTAGTTTTTTAAAGCACTGCTTTCTCAGTAGACACAGTTTAACATTGTTTAAAGCCTGAATTACCGTAATATTTTACAATCAGATGAAATATTTACCGGAGGTTATGAGTGTGCTTCATGTCAAATTTCAAGTTTCACTTCAACAGGAATTTTAAAATTCCAAGGCCATTTGATGACTGCTTTTGGTCCCTGTGTGATTGAGATGCCTAAAAAATTACTATTATGGTTTTGCACAATTTTGAAATGGGCAACATCTGGGAAATATGTGGTGTAGGCCCTAAAATAGGCATAACAGCTAAAAGTTTTTTTCCAAAATCCAGGAAATATTACAAATATTTCCATTTATATATTGCCCTACTCACTTTGCATTATTAATGCTCTTTACACACTGATGTTAGTGAAGAAAATAGATCTGCATATTGAAGTGAATTAGACTCCATGGAAAAACTACTTGTTTATTGCATATGCAGAGATTTGGAGAGATTACAGTTTCGACATCTGGTCTTAAATGTTACTCATAAGAGAATGTAAAGATTTAAAAAATTGAAATAAATGCCATACGACAAATATGTGACACAAGACCTGCATTCCTATTTGCAATCTGCAAAGTAGCATAAATCAAGTGAACATTGCCTATTAGAAATGCCTCCATAAGTTATCTGTTGCTAAGAAACAATTATGAGATTTTGGAGTGAGGTGTTATTAATATTGTTTTCTTGCAGGAGCTCTTTGAATATACTTAATATACATTTAATTCCTTCAGGGATTCTTTTAGATTAGTCTTATCAAAAGAACTAAGAATATGGTAGAATTCCAACATTCTTTCTCCTAAGTTACAGAAGTGTTTGGAATCTATGTACTCCTGGCTTGGAACTAAGCATGTGCCTTACAGTTGTAATAATAATGTACCTCTCCTGGAGCAAAACTCATTAAAATGGATTTTTCATTGTCTTACGCAGGTTTTGATCTTAATGATCCTGAAAAGGAGAAAGTGGGAATCTTGGCACTGCAACTAAAAGAGAAGGAAGTTCTCCATTCTGTAAGTTAGATTTCCGTTTATAATTAATGGTTTTTCTAAGTCCAAATATAACTGCCAGATTTCTTTATTTATTAGGAGCTAATAATCACCTTGTTGAGTAATGCAGTTACACAATTCAAGAGATACAAGTGTCCAAGAATGAAAAGTCACTTGAGTAAGTTTCATTTTCACATCTTTAAGTGATGTTCAAATGAGTTAAAGTACTGGGAATAATCTCATTTTCTTTTCAGTGGTTCAGATGGGTGAAGAATATTATTATGATAAAGATTACACCAAAGCTTTGAAGTAAGTGTGACCTTATAAATATAGTATGCCATAGTTTTGAATACTTTAATATACCTAGAAACTATGAGAATTAAATTTTTCTGTCTCATCAATGTGTTGAAATATGTAATTTATGATCGAAATTAATAAAAGAAATAAAAGCTCTCATGCTATATATAATGTATCCCTGATCCTTAATATTTTTCTTTTTCTAAAGTAGAACCAGTTATAGGATAACTATTTTGCAGCTTTCCCTTTTCAAGATTCCTGGCTGTACCGACCCTAATTCTGACACCACTAGATTGTTGTCCAACCTATAATGTGTAGACCCCCCCATATACATTTGCTAAATGTATATGTTAAGCTAACTCTGATCATCATCAGGTCATTGGGTAGATGTAATTACTTCTTTATTATACATTGCCACAGATTGTGGGATTATGTGAACATTTGAAGTTTGTATTGTTTTGTTGAAAATTTGGTAAACAAAGATTCCATATAATTTACAACCTCTAAAATTTCCTAATTTCCCACAATCCATAAAATCAAATATAATAAAAAAATAACTCAGGGAAAACAAACCTTTAAAAAAAAAACCCAAAACCTTGAAGGTAGCCAGGTATAATGACTAGCATTCATAGGCTTGCCGACACAAAAGCCTTTTATAAGATACGTTCAGGCCACAAAATATTCATAATGGTGGGTCTACCACTGCAAAGGATTGTCTTTTAATGTCACATGGGATGGGAACCCTAAACATTCCTATACCCAAAAATCAACTCACAGGTTGGGCCAATTAAGCTCAGTGCCTTGAAGAGCCAGTTCAGACTGGCTCTTCAATTTATAGAAAGTATTACATATATTAAGTTACTTAAATATTCTGTCTTCTAGGCTTCTTGATTACGTTTTGTGTGATTACCGTAGTGAAGGATGGTGGACTCTCCTGACTTCTATACTGTCCACTGCTCTTAAATGTTCCTATCTAATGGCCCAAATAAAAGATTATATTACATACTCATTAGAGCTGCTGGGCAGAGGTAAGCAAAGCATTTTAATACTGTTTTCAGTCTGAGAGTTTTTAACAGCAAATGTGGGCAAATTGACAGGCATTTGGAATTATGTGTGAACAGTTATGCTCATGATATTATTTTATGGTAAAGGATAGATAAGCCCAGAAAAATGTGAATAAGGAGCAGTAAGGCATACTTTCTATTTATGCTTTTGTTTCTTGAACTCCCAATACATTTATTATAATTTTTTTGTCCAGGAATAAAGGTGTCCTCTGTAATAAAAATAAAACCATTTTCTGCTTCATGTTTTTCCATGAGGGACACCATATATTCTTTGAATGCCGTTCAAAGCTTTGAAGCCTGAAAGGAAATATGGTAAACTTAAAATGCTTAAAAATGTTCAGATATAGGGACCTCTGGCTGATGTCATGGTGAGATCGGACTTGGAGAGTGGGTCTCTAAGGTTCATTCCAACTCTTGTTATTCTGTTATTATTCTTAGATTAATTATCATTACTCATAAAAATGTGATTCTTAATTGTGGCTGGTGGAAACAAGGTGATTAAAAAGTAATATTGTAGAATTTTGCTTTATGTTAACTACTAAAATTTAAATAGAGTTTATGATTTAGATGAGATTTAGCTGTAAAACTAAATAAAGTGGAAGCTTTTGATTTTTCTTATGCCTATTTTCAATGAAGAGCAGCAACCATGTGAGCTCAAATTAGATTATAATATTTTCATCTAATGATTACATATGGCTTCTGAATTCACCCAAATATAGTTATGTTGTATTTTATCTACTATATAATTTTGTGATTTCTTCACTAATTGTTGCTCAGTTTTCTACAACATATAGATAACATGCTGGATATAATTCTTGTTCCAAACATTTAAAGGACTATTTTAAAGATAACATATTGATGTTATTTATTCATTTTAATATGTGTTTTATTCAAGCATCTACTTTGAAACAAGATCAGAAATCTCGAATAGAAAAGAACCTGATCAAAGTTCTTATGGTCAGTAGAAAGAAGCGACTTTATGTGAAAATCTGCAGAGTTTACCAGCTCTCTGCATAATTTGATCAGTTTAAATAATCTTGTTTTTAATTTAGAATGAGAATCCAGATCCTGAATCTGACTGTGATGCTGCTTCTGTAAAAGCTGCACAGAAATTGTGGGCTGATAGAGTATCCCTGGCAGGCAACAATATCTTTACAATAGAAGTACAAGATTTTGTTCCTTTTGGTATGTGTTAAAACTTTCATAACAAAAAAGTAGCACCTGTGTGAACCAGAGGTATTAAAGGTGGAAGGGAAAATAGCAGGATATATTCTAAATTCATAAATACTTCCTTTTCTTATGAAATGAAATCCATATTAGATACAAAAATGAGAACTCAAAGAATAGCATATTTTTAAAAAATATCTGAAATGATACATTGTAGAGTAATGCTTTATTAAATGTCAGATATTTCTTATTGTTGATTTACTCTATTTTTATGAACAACAAAACAATTCCAAGTAGTTTACATTATAAAAACATGAAATATAATGTATAACTTATCATCCAAATAAAATATAATTTCTGCTACAATGTGGTAGATGTACTAGCAGCCATTCATTAGCAAAGGCCCTCTCAAGCACCTCTAACAGCTTTTTAAATTGCATCCTAGGCTGTTCTGTAAATATTTCTATTCCAGAGCATATATATTTATAAGGAATTCCCTTGATACGGGTCATTAATTTAGAAACAAAAGTATACCCAAATTTTCATATTTGCTTTTAATTTCCTGCTAAATTACAGTGTGGATAATCTTATCATTGCATGTAAAATTCTTGCACATGAATTAGTGATCCTTCTATGTAGCAATATGTCCAAATTAAAATATTCCATACCTTTGAAATACAATATTCTGGGCAGCAGACTAGTTGTGTAGGTGCAGGTGAGGGAGGGAATGGGAATAGTAGTAGTAACAAGGTTAGTATGAGAAAAATGGTTTATATTTAGAAGGTGCTTTCAGCAAAGGGTCCGCTAGGTTCAAAAGCACCTCTTTCTGCTTATGTCTGAACATCAAAGTTTTGTCAACATCACATGATTCACTTAACTGCAGAAATTTTCTTAACAATTGTGGCAGAAAAGTTCATAAAATGGGGTGCAAATATCTTAACAGCCATGCTGAGTAAAAGAAATTTGGGACTCAGTTGTGGTTGTAAGTTGGGAGTTGTAAGTTACCTGTACAAGATAGAAAATTAGACCAAATTGTTAAATATTGTTGCTAAATATAAAATATTTCATTGTTTTTGGTAACAAGTTTGTCCTCTGATTTTGTTTTGTTTCAAAATCTAGTGCAGTGTAAAGCTAAATTTCTTGCTCCAAGTTTTCATGTTGATGTACCAATTCAGTTTGATGTATATTTGAAAGCTGACTGCCTGCATCCTCTCCAATTTTCTAAGTTGTGCATCAATTTCAGTAATCAGGTAATGTTTTTAAAAATATTGCTTTTATGATCCAATGTGCTTAATGGGATGGGATAGTTGTCACAGTATTTACCTTGTTTCCCCTGAAATAAGACCCACCCCAAAAAGAAGCCCTATCATGTTTTTGAACATAGCTGCTCAAATTAAGCCCTATCCCAAAATTAACCCTAATTAAGACCCTGCCCAACGTGGGGGGGGGGAAGGCGCACAGGTACAAATTAAGCTAAAGTGGGGATGAGTGGTGGTGTAGCTGCCCTACTTACCAGGTATTGCCCACCTTGCTTTCTTGCAGCCGCTTACCACCACTCGCACGCATTGCTCCTGGCCTCCGTTTTGCTGTCAGAGACCTTTTGGAAAACCCTCTGCAGCTGAAGGTTTTCTGGAAGGCATTTATAGCTGATAAAAGAGCTCTGTATCGATCTGGAGGTCTGTTATCGGCTGCAGAGGGTTTTCCGGAAGGCTTCTGAAGGTGAAACGGAATCCGGATGTGCCATGCACATCAATCCAAAGCCTGTTTCTCAGCTTCAGAGGGCTTTCCATAAGTCTCTGGCAGCAAAATGGAGGTCGTGCAAGTGGTGGCAAGTAGCCGCAGAAGCAGCAGTAGATTCCTGCTGGGCGGGGCTGTTGATGCCGCTGCCATGTGGTGAGTCAATAATTAGACCCCCCCTGAAAGGAAGTCCTAGACCTAGTCATTTTGGGGGGGGGGGTGTCAAAAGAAAATAAGACCCGGTCTTATTTTCAGGGAAACATGGTAGATTTTTACTGTTTACATGATCCAGTCAGTTTCAGTTGAAACAAACCTCCAATAATTTATTTTTCTGTTTAGCAGATTGGAACTATTTTGACCTTTTTTTTAAAAGAATGCAATACATTTACAGTATCTCATTTAAAATCAAAAGCTTCCTCAGCATTCTCCTAAATTCTCAGATCAAATAGAGCAGACTGTATTGAAAATATTTATTTATTTACTTATTTATTGACTTCTAAGGCCACCCAACACAACTAGTGTGACTTTGGGTGGCATTCAGCATAAAAACATAAATAAAAGACAAACCTTACAGAATATATAGGATATATAAATGTCACATATAAAATGGCAGTCAAGCACATAACCAAACAATCAGGACTCCCAATCAACTGGTCCCTAAAGCCTGGTGGAAGAACAAAACCTTAATGGCATTCTTAAATGCAAGAAGAGTTGGATCCTGACATACTGTTTATTAGAGAGAGGGTCATTCTAAGAAACGGGAGCAGCCAGAGAAAAGAGTAAGAAGAATATTTTGAACATGATTAATCAAGCTGGAATTCCTTATGGCAATAAATTCCTTTCAAAACAATTTTAGCGAAGTCCTTCACTTTATATGTGTAAATTATAATACTTCCCAAAGTTTTTTTTTCTTTCTTCCTTTATTCTTTCATCATTTTTTTATTTGATGACTGATGTTATTGAAATAATGTGGCTTTCTGGCTTGTTGTCAAACTTTCTATATATTTTGCTGCTTGTTACTAAAAAAGGAAGACCAAAGGGTTCACATATTCATCTGAAAGTCTGACAGATAACTGGGATTATTAGTTCTGGTTGTTGATTAAGCTGCTTTTTATCAGTGTTTTCTTCTCACTTTAGTGCTGCTATGTTTTAAGTCTCGTACTTTCCTATTTTTGTACTCCACAGACTTAGAATTTATTTTATTTTATTATATACATAGTAATAACTTGTAAAGCAAACAAAATGTACATTTTATTGAATCTGTCCTACACATTGATTTCAAATATAGAAGGCCAAAACTTTATATATTGCCACCCAGCTTAGCCCATAATGAGAATAGTTTATCTCATTATTACTTAGCTCATTTGAAGCTAAGTAGATTTGACAAAAGTAAAATGTTTAATCTATTTGAAATGTAGTATTGCATAGCATATAGGTATACATGTATGTCATGCAAACTTGTATGTCATCTGCAGCACTTCTTTATTTAGAAATCTAATTGAGAGTTCTTTCAGAGAAGTTCTTCGTAGATAATCATGCATGTATAATTTCCAAGCCAAAATTGACAGCTCTAATATTATAAATGTTTACATTTATTTGCTTCAAAATGCCCTTAAATTTCTTTAAAAACATTAACAGTATATAAATAAGTGTTTGAAAGGGTATGATCCGAACTACACAGTATATTTTTAAGTTCTAAACAGTGTAGCATGTTATTTTACTAATTCAGGTAAATTTTACTTATTCTTTGCATTGTCTCCTGCCTATTTTTCTCTTACCATAGGAATACAATCAGTATTGTGTGGTGAAAGAAAACTATCCAAAATGTGACATCCTGGAACCACCTACACAGGGAACATTGTGTCTTATCCCTGGTAAGACAAAAAAGTTCACTTTCAAATTTGTGGCAAAAACAGAAGACGTGGGGAAAAAAATTGAGGTATGTTCTATGGGGTGTTATAAAAATATTAATGATGTTGTTGATTGTAGTTCAGAAATGTGTGAACAATAATCAGCTAATACTATAGGGTGCCTTTTCTGCGAAAAAGAGGCTAAGAATCAGGACCACCATACCAGTATACAGTTCAGGACAATTTTAGGGTGTTGCAATAGAAAAAAATAATTGTGGAGTTTAATCTTTGGAAAAGTTATAATTAATATATATTTGAATGCTATAATGTCTATATATTTCTAAATCCGATTTATTCATTTGTATGTTATTAAGCTTCTTTATGTTTCTTTTTTAGCTTATTGTTTTAAACTATCTAAATAAAAACAGGACAGCCCAACTGAAATTAGCTCTTGAATATACATGTAATGCTGGTGTCTTTTAAGTGTGTGCACAAATTATAGTAAGAAGAGCATAGAATAGACAAATGCTTCTTTGTAAAAGGACAACCGGAGCTCAGAGGTTTCAGATAATTGATATATTTTGGTAGGATTCAGCGAGAAACAAATAAGTAGTGTGTCAGACGTAGAAGCCATCTTTTACATTTGGGTCTTCAGGCCTGCCACATCTTCTGTGGGAAAATGGGAAGGGGGATTGCATAGAGTATGGGTGATAAGTAGTCAAAATAACATTCCTTTCTCAGAGAGTCAAGGACGCATTGCCCTGGCACGTGGAGTCAGATGACCGGGAGGTGTCTCCAATTTGGATGGTGGATGATTGGATCATGTGATGGACATGAGGGTGCTGTGCAGGGACTTTCACTTGGGTGGGGAAAACCTGGAAACTTTCAGATTTGAGTTTTCCCAGATGTGCCAATATGACATCTTCAGTAAAAAGGAACTTTGAGGAAGCTGAAGCCTCGGAGTCTTCTTTTGTTGGGGGTGTTACTTGGAACCCTGACATAGTGGTTAGGACTCATTTATAAATTCATACATATCATACTAAAAGTAGTGATTTACTCTATTATAACACTTTAAATGAACTGAAGGCTGGGAAACCCAAATATAATCTTTCTTCTTTTCAGATTACCTCCGTGGACTTAATTCTGGGTAGTGAAAACGGCCGATGTGTGGTCTTGAACTGGCATGGAGGAGGCGGTGATGCTGCTGCTTCTCGAGAAGCAGTGCTGGCAGCGCGTTCCTTCAAAAGACGACCCAAACTTCTAGATAATGAGGTTCACTGGGATAGCCTTACAATTCAAGCAAGCACTATGTAAGTATGAATGGGTTCCATGGAGAGAAATAATTCTATGAATGTTTGAGGTTTGATAACAAGTAGTTGCTTTCATTGTTCCATCTTTCAAGAAAAAGTTCATCAGAAATTGAGAGGCAATATCGGAGACTGAAAATAGTCCACTCTCTAAGAGGATTTCCAGGTTCTGTGACAACAGTTTGCTAATATGTTCTGTAGGGCTTTTACATTCTTAATGATGTTGTTCAAGATAATTGATTTTCTGCATTGCAAAAAGCTCTGGAATGCTTCTATATGATGAAAAGCATTTAGAATGTTTTCAGTAGAGCGTGTCCTCAACTTATCGCAATTGGAACCAGAATTTCTGTTGCTAAATGATGTGGTCCTTAAACGAGTCATCACATGACTGGATCTGATTTTACAATCATTTTTACCATAATAGTTAAGATATGGTTTTGCCTAAATTAAAGCATTTTGTGGCCCTTCAAATAGCTTCTAATAGCTACAGGTGTACCATCTTATGCTTGTTTGTACACTGTAAAGAACACATTAAAAGAGAGCAAAAACAGGAAGAGTTTGAAAAGTACACGCAATAGTTTGAACTTACTTGCCATGCCTAGAGAATTGCTGTTACTAAACATGCAGAGGCTTGTAGGACAACAGCTCAACTAAGGAAGAAGATAAAGCTAAGCAAGCAGATTGACTTGTTTCTTGTTTTTATTCAAGGGTCATTTCTAGAGTGCCTAACATTTCTGTTCAGCTTAGTCATGAACCTCCTGCCCTAATGAATGAAATGTATTGTTTGACTGTGACAATCGAGTCACATGAGAAGACAACTGCCAAAGATGTAAAGCTCACAGCAGGCTTAAAACCAGGTATTCATTATGTAACATCATATTAAACCACTCCCTTCTCTTTTATTAATAGGGCAAGTCAATAATTGAACAATTAGATAGTAATACAAATGAGGAGGTTAGTTAGTTAGTTAGTTAGTTAGTTAGTTAGTTAGTTAGTTAGTTAGTTAGTTAGATTTCATGAAGTGTTGTGCCGTATTATTTAGATATGCTAACTTAAATATTTGATGACTTTGAAATCTAACATTCATTTATATAAAATGGTATACGTTTACTTTAGCAGAATCTTCCTCAACATAATGCTCATTTATGTTTTGCGCTACTATAGTTATGCCCAGTTGGCAAATTCTGCCACTTCTTAGGACATTAGTTGGGGGAGCAGGTTTTAGAACATTGCAACGTTTAACTGTGTAGATTATATTGTAGCTTGACTTGTTTGTTCTTTCACTGGCAAAGCAAAGTCAGGAATTTTCAGAATGCAATGTTGTCAATAAGTGACAGTTATGAACGTTAGTTCTTGAAATTTTCTCCATTGATATTTCTAGAGTTGCTTTGATATAGCCATGCTGGGTTGAAAATTAGAGAGCATGCTTCAAACATAATGATAATTGTCTGTAATCTTTCAAAATATGTCATTTAAAATAGGTGAAAGCTTTGTTTTGTGTAAAACGAACACATAAATATGCATCTGAAATTCTTAAAACTCGCATGCATTTCATTTGTTTATTGGCCATAATTCATATTAAAATATATTACATTTGTACTAAACTTAAAATCTGCATAATCTTAATAAATGCATCAATCTTTCTCTAAATAAATATTTACAAGCAAGAGACACACAAATACATATAAACATTCTATTCATATATTCATACACATTATTTTGTCCTAGGCCAAGATGCAAATTTGACTCAAAAAACACATGTAACTCTGAATGGAACAGAAATGTGTGATGATTCCTACCCTGCCTTGCTTCCTGATATCCCTCTGGGAGACTTGCAGCCAGGTGAAAAGGTAGTATGCTATGTTATCAATATGACATATTTAAAACTATTTTGGAGACAGTAACCCTAATACAAAATCTGTTTAGTGTTAGAATTCTTATAAAATGAACAGGATTAATTCTGTATATTGTCCTTTGGATGAAGACCTGTGAATAAGCAAGCTATTAAAATAAAAATTGATTTCAGAATGTTAGCTTCAAAGATTTATTCAAATATCAAATAATAACCCGCCTCTTTCTTATAGTACCATTAGAAGCAAATGACCAAAAAAAAGATTGAATTAACATACACCCAGAACCCAAATATTTTTTTAAAAAAATTATGTGCAATTATAAATAGAGCAGGGGACATGGTAGCTCAGCTGGTAAGACAGCTGAGCATGTCGATCGGAAGGTCATCAGTTCAGCAGTTCGAATCCCTAGTGCCGTGTAATGGGGTGAGCTCCTGTTACTTGTCCCAGCTTCTGCCAACCTACAGTTTTGAAAGCACGTAAAAATGCAAGTAGAAAAAATAGAGACCACCATTGGTGGGAAGGTAACAGCATTCCATGTGCCTTTGGTGTTTAATCATGCCGGCCACCTGACCACAGAGACGTCTTTGAATAGCGCTGGCTCTTCGGCTTTGAAATGGAGATGAGCACCGCCCCCTAGAGTCGGAAATGACTAGCACATATGTGCAAGGGAAACCTTTACCTTATAAATAGAGCAGTATTTTAAAGTCTTTGACCCTTTTTATTTTATAACTAATCTGTCTGTCTGTTTGTTTTACAGTTGGAAAAAATTATATATATTCATTGTGGAACAGTTGGTACTAGGATGTTTCTTGTGTATGTTTCTTACTTGGTGAATGCAGTCATTGAAGGAAAAGAAATTCTTTGTAGGTGTCACAGGGTATGTTAAGTGTGGTTCAAGACCACCAGCTTGCAGTTGATTGAGTAGTTGATTGCAGTTCATTGTTGATTGCAGTTGTTGATTGCAGTTCATTGCAGGAAATTAAGGTTTCAATAATATTGAATTGCTGTTTTAATGTTCATTTCCATATTCATTCATTCATTTACTCACACTCTCTCTCTCACACACACAGCTATTAAATGTCTGTGAACTCTGGTGCTTTTATAAATGCTTCTAATTAAATAAATAAGGTATGATTGAAAACATATATTTGTAATATATTTACATACATGTTTTGGGGGGATGGTGCTCAGCATAAGTAGGGCCCATTAAACATTTTGAAAGCTTCTAATTGTGCTTTGCTTTGGGGGAGGGGCTCGCTGGACACTACTGCTACTTCTGCAGTCTTTTTATGGTAACAGTATAATAATAACAGTATTAAAGGAATTTTAAAAACATTTGATATCGGATGACAATCTGTCAGAAAAAGAAAATAATTTTGTCTCCTTTTTTTATGCAGGATGAGACCGTTACTATAGAGACAGTATTCCCTTTTGATGTAGCTGTTAAATTTGTCTCAACTAAGGTATGTAGAGAAATACTGAAATAAAACATAGCCTCATGTACAACATGAACAGTAGAATAACACTGTTTTTCCTCTTGATAGTTTGAGCATTTAGATAAAGTCTTCACCGACGTACCATTTTTACTGATGACAGATATCCTCAGTGCTTCACCCTGGGCCCTTACTATTGTAACCAGCCAGTTGCAGCTTGCTTCTTCAATGGTTCCAGTGGACCAACTAGAGTCCAGTGTGGAAAATGGTGAGACACAACTGTTTATTTTTAGATAATCTGCTGCTGGAATGGCAAAAAATACTGATCATTGGAAAAGTACATCTGGTGAAGTTATCACTTTTCTTTAATTTCATCATTTAAGTTACATAAATCTTGTATGGGCTACATTTTAAACTGTGGTTAAGCTTACAGTCACTGTTTTTTACTGGAATTCTAAGAATATTTCTCTACAACCTTGTATAAAGTATATCAAAAATAAAAATTCTGGCTCAGAATTTAAGTACAAAAGTTTGAAACTTCTAGACCAGTGTTACCGTCACGCTGTGTAAGCAAAGGTTGGGGAACATTTAACCTTCCAGGTATTGCTAGAGTTCAACAGTCTTTGAAGGTCTACAAGATTTTTGAAGTGTACACAATTTTTTCTTTGGTAGCGTAATTTAGGTGAATTGCTTCTTGGATTTAACAATTAATCATTAACAATTAATACCTGAGAAATATCAGAAACATACTTTATTCAAATAATTTACTAACCTTGCTATGGGTGGTTCTTTTGTTTATGAGTGTTTTGACAGTAGGCTGGATGATCGTATGTTACAAAAGTTTCAAAATGTATCTATGGTCCTCTTTTCTCCACTCTCCTTTGGCCTTGTAGCTTGCTTGATTTGGCTAAATAGGCTTAGCTTCACCTTCACTGCCCAACTTAGCAAGTAACCAGATCCTTGACTTCAGTTTATTCATCCCCTTTCCTCATATATTAGAACAGGGCTTAGTCCCTGCCTGCCTCTTCAGAGTTATTTGCCCATTCTTGATAGAGCCTTAATTTGGACGTCATGGGCTCTTTTGCTTCACATCTGACTCCCTTCATGCTGTGTGGGAGATCCGCTGTCCAGCTCCAAGATGAGCTCTAAGCAGAACTGGTGCTGGGTGTCAAGAAAAGCTCCAGGCAGGATTTTAAGGAGACTTGTGGCTTTTGGCTCTAGCAGCCAGATGTCTTGCAGTCTTGTGCAGCACCTGTTGGTACTAATTTGCTCAGACATCATTTTCTGCTTTTCTTTCTTCCTTTTCTCAGTCATCCTTAATATCTTAATTTTAAATAATGTAATGGGGATTTTAGTAGAATTTTTAAATTTTTAAATTCTAAATATTTTAAATATTTTATATATTTTAATATTTTTAATAGCCATTAATAATGATTTAATTCTTTTTTCAATTAAATTTTTGTATATATCTTGTATTTTAATTTGAATTTGGCTGTACACCGCCCCGAGTGCGTGAGGAGAGGGGCGGTATATAAATCTAATTACTAAATAAATAAATAAATAAATGCTTTTCTTTTAAAAAGCCAACTCCTGGTGAGATAAGATTAGGAAATAGTTGTTGATCCTTTATAAAACTGTTGCAGATTAACAGCTAAGCTAACCTGCTGAGTTGGGAAAAGAAACTTCCCAGAGTGTTTGTGAATGGTTTATGGCTGTGTCCAGGCAAAAACTTCATAGGTTACCTGAGACATGGGTTAGCATTGGGGTGGTCTCTCCTGAATGTGCTAGCTGGCCTAGAAAAATTGACCCTCAGGTGAAAGCAGTTCCTCTGCCCTCTGCCATACAACTCAACACAAAGTAAAACTTGCATAGACCAGTTGGCATTATTTAGAGCACTGGTTGCATTTACATCTGAGAAACAGATGCCTTGCACATGTGGAAGTAGGACCAAAGATGGGAAAGAGATGCTCCATTGTGTAATGTTTCCACATTCGTATATTACTTAGCCACTCCGGGATATATGCAGAGACATTCAGGCACAACAGACAAAACAGCTTTTGCAGCCTTTATATCCTTATCATATTCAAGGCAAAGGACATTTGAAGTCCTAAAACATTCAGGAGAATGTGTCTGTCCTCTGAAGAATTATTAGAACAATCCTACTTCTTACAAAGATACAAAATGTCTTTGATCTTTTTTTCCTATATAGGCTATAACTACAGCTTGTTTTGGGATACATCTTACTTTCCATTAACCTTCTTTATCCTACATCAGAAGATTTTGTAAAGATTTTTTGTATTTTTGTAAGAAGCAGGATCTTTCTAATAATTCTTCAGAGAACAGACATGCTCATGTCTATCATAGTTCAGAAAGAAAAAATAGGCACTGAGAGTTTTGTAGACATAGTCAGAAAACACCATGGAAAATATTTTTAAAATCTCTAGGTCTGGATGACATAAAAGAAAAAAAAAGTCAAGAAGGTAACGAATAATATCTAGTTAGAACAGCAAACAGGTACTGCATTTTTCTTTTGTTCCTTTTGTTTTTCCCTTTTTCTGTTATTATTTTAAAAGCAATAAAATAAATAAAAGAAGAATTTAATGAAGTGATGTTTCCAAAACTTTTTTCTAATAGATCAAAACCCTATTGAAAAAAAATCTACAATTGTAGCAAAATATACACAGATTTCAGTACATTGCACTGAATCTTACAGACCACAATTTTGTTTGAAATATGATCTTCAACATATCTATACTTATTATATATTTAGAAAATGGATCTTATTTCAGTTCTGTATGGGTTACTATTATAACCAGACAACATATGTAGAATAGGTTGATCCTGAACTAATATCCCCTACTTTGTTCAACTTCGGTTCCCCATTTCTCTGTGTTTCCTCCTACTTCCATACTGCTTCTTCTCATCAGTTATTAATGGCCACAGAGCAGTGTCTGCTGAGTCTCATTTGCTTTCTTTCAGAATCATGACTGTAGCTGGGCACTCTCTGAAATTTATTCTGAACAAGTCCTTTTGCAAAACAGCCTTTCTACTATTCATTAAAATAGCTTCTGGATGAGTCTCAAGAGATGTTGTGGCTGCTGTTAAGAGTCACATTAACTTTAAAGAAGACCCAACTTTTTTCAGGCTCGCATGAAAGCATTGCATTCCCTCATGACCGTGAGAATATTATTGGCCTTAAAATAATGTTGAGGGTAGTTTGCTAAGTCCCACCAAACCTGAGAAAACAGCCATAAATATAGATCAAGAAACTTTGAATTGCAGGGCAACTGAAATTCTAGGACACAAGTAGTAACAGTATTGGGAAAAAGAAAAAAGAAAGAAAATAAATTTGCCATCCGTTCTTCAAATAACTAATAGTTTATGGAAAAACAGTTATCATTTTCTCTTTATATACCCCCTACTAATATAAGGACCAGAAAAAAGCATGTTTAAAATAACTAAATATTTTAATCTCATCAGCAATCAAAAATCAATCTTTGTCACTGAAATATAATCTCTTACCTATCTATAATGTCACACAAATCTATCTGAAGGTCACTGAAATGTCCCATTGAATTTTGTTGAACTGAAATTAAATCTATAGCTTTGCCATCAATGGAAATGTGTTTCATACATCCAAGGAAGCTAGTGTAGGGGTTCTTACATTCTGAGTTATTGACATTAATCGGGCATCCTGGAAGTTAAAACACAAAGGTGATTAATTGGAGAAAATAATTACATTTACAATGTAATGCCCTATTGACAGACTTACCATGTACTGGTAAGTATAATCCAAGATTCCAACTTCATTCATACATAATTCTATAATTCCAGAACAAGGTGAACAATGACTTGAAAAAAATGCAGTTCTTTTAAGTGAATTTATGCAAAGTTCTAAGAAGTGCCTGATTAGCTTTTCCCATAGGCGAAAGCTACAATGAATACATTTATTTTTTAAATGATTAAAATCATTTTTAAAAAATAGAAAGGGTGCTTTTAATTTTTAAGATTAGCACACTGTCAGTGTATCAACAAAAGTGGAAAAAATGGAAATAAGCAGAAAGGAATATAATGCTACTACGATGCTAGCAGAAAACAAAATATATCAATGACATCATAATGAGAAGGATATGCAAATTTGTAAGTTTTCATATTCTCAATAATTCCCCTTCCAGTGACAAAAGTCCTTTGAATAGTCATCAGTTTGAAATATGTATGTCAACAGGCTATGGAACATGACAAATGACACCATTTCCATTAGTGACTTGTTTTTCTAGTGTGACAGTGGTGCCTTACGATTAATGCACCCAAACCCTTCACTGATATTAATCGAAATGTATTACCTTCTAAATCAGGGGTCTCCAACCTTGGCAACTTTAAGCCTGGAGGACTTCAACTCC
>JANHFP010002612.1:141015-164851 GCA_032468135.1 Calamaria suluensis | reverse complement strand
AGGAGTCAGTATTCAAATTATTACTCAGTCTCTGGCCAATAGGACTTAGTTATCACCCACTGCTTTTGGACTCCCACGCAGACCAAGGAGAACACCGTTCAGGTGAGTACAACGTACTTTTCCTGTACTGATTTTTGTATGTACCTATGTATTTGTAATATTAAGACAATTAGAAGAAGAATTAGGAGGAAGGTAAAGGAAACAAGAAAGTTACTAACTTTATATAGTAGTGAATCCCAATTTCGGATAATTCTGGTTTATCATGAATCAATCAGGGGTACTGGACATTGCTCAGTCATCACTGTCAGCGAAGATAAATAGATGGGTAGCAGTGCCATGCTTTACTTACTGACTGAAATCTTACTTCAGTATTTGTGGAATATATTGAGGTTTTTCTTTTTCTTCTAGCTAAGTCAAGAATCAAACAATAAGAACAAATAAAGATTTTTAATTCTGGCTTGGAAGGCAGACAGAATCACCAACACCATGAAAAACAATTTACAGAAATAGTTTCCAGTGTCTCTGTTTACTTGAGCCAATCTTTTTTAGTTGTTAACAAACATATTGGCTTGTGTTTACTAAGCCAGAATACTTGGAAATCCTAATTTACTATGACATACAAATTCTATCAATGTCATTTGTCCCAAAAATACCAACTGTTTTTCCTACCCAGATTATATTATGCCTAACAACTGTACATGTAATTACTGTTTGCCTTCCATTGCTGATTATGTTTGGATATTTAGTTACATTTCTATTTAATATACCAATGGACCAAGAATAAATTCAAACCTTGGACATAGTTGACAGATAAAACTGTGGGAGAAAGTTAACATTAGAAATACAATAAGTTATGAAAAGTCTATGGAGTACTCTATGCTACATGAAAACTTGTAATAAAACGCTAATTCCTCTATTTTTGTTCAATCGTGCAGGGAGAAAGCTTATTGAGGATAACTGTGTTCTTGGATGGACAGTCCAAAATGCAAAGATGCCACAGTTCACCTGCAATATTAGCACACTGATTCCCCCAGTTGAATGACAAATCCAGCAATTCTAACATTTTAAAAAAGAAATTAACTACATTAATAATTCTAGCATCTTTAGCTCCATGTTTTTTTAAGTTACATATTTATAAAGTATAATTGTAGATTAATTCTCAAAGTCAATTATAGAAAGAGCTATTGAATATTCAGCATATTTAAAAAGATATACACACACACACACACATATACTCAACCACAAGTGGTAAAATCAGATGCAACAGGAAATTGTGAACTCTGCACAACAGGCTGCATTCTGCAACAATAATATAATATAGAGTGAAATAAATAATTTGTTTCCTTAAGTGTAGAGAATTTATTCTGATTCTGCTCGTAGTGCTAAGGTTTCATATATGTCTAAAATTTGCCATTCTTTGGGTAGTAACTTTGCAGCAAACATTCTTTAGACTTTCATCTACCTTTATAGACATGGGGTGACTAAAGCATGGTTTTCCTTAAAATAAGTATATGTGTGTAAAAACATGTGTTTTAGTACCTGGGTTAGAATTTACCTAATGCAAAGATGATTGTCTTGATGGCACTTTGTTTTTTTCCTTATGGCTGACTCATGGATACCTACATAGGTTACATTGATGATTATTTTTTCTCTTTCTTTAGTACTCGTGAGAGCTTAGCTTCCAATACTTCAAGCATTGTTGAAAGCAACAGACGCCAAAATCCAGCTCTCAGTCCTGCGCATGGTGGCGTAGGTCCAGTGTTCAGCTTCCGAGCAACCGCTGACCCTCCAACAAGCGAAACTGAAAAACTGCAGAAACCCGCTAATTGCTTGCAAGCTTCTGTTACAAGTGTTTGATAGTGCTTCTGCCTCACATCTTCTGTCTCATCGTATGCATCAAAGTTTACGACACCGAGATTGATGTTTACGTGTTTGGAGAGAAAAATAAACCAGGCATTTTAACTGCATAGTTTTTGTGTCAACTTAAACTGTGCTGCTAGATAGGCTAGGGGCAACAAAGAAATTTTTATTTCAAGGCATTGCTTTTCACATTTTGCGGTTCTGTAGCAACAGAATAGGGACAATATGTACACTTTTGCTTCACTTATTGTAACTGAGCACATATATGAAAGTCTAGACACTGTAAGTGTAATCTGCATTTTCAATGTCATGCAGTTGCCAACTTCATTTAAAAATGCCACAGATATGTGATGCCCCCACCACTGATTAAACTGTTTACCACAGATGTAATTTTTTTTCCTTTATAAACTGAGCCTTCATTGAAAGTAAACAGCTAAGGGTCACCTTGAAGGCAAACAATGCCAAACAAGATTAGGAAAGACCTCAGCTCTACCTGTGAATTATTTATATATCTGTCATTTTCACTGTGAGTCTTCATGACATGATCTTACAAGAAATCATAGCAAAAGTAAGTTAAAAGAGGTCATGTTTTAAAAATGTGGGAAGAGGTAGCGCTAATGGAGAAGTTACTTATTTTTATGTTACTTGAGTTCTTTTAAAGTAAAAAGATATTTGCCTAAAGATATTTGCCTAAATCTTATTTCTTAATTTTGCATATTTGCAAGGATGGGTTTAATACTTGTAATAGATGGTGAGTAAAGAAAATACTAACTTTGACTGGGACACATTGTTAAGTGACAGGAGAGGTAGCAAACATAGCAAATGCTAAATAGCAAATAAAGTTAAACAATCACTTTAATGTGTTACCCCAGCAATTACCCCCAAATATTACTAATATTGAAAGAATTTGAACAATTATTAAAAAAAGCTCTTTGTAATACAAATAATAGCGGCCTGAAGAGTTGATTTCTTTCTATGGAAGGACATATTATATTTCTATTTTATGTAGATTTTAGAGTGCCTAAATTAGGCTATTGAAATGAGAATACATTGTAGAAAACAGATATAGAGACTAATAAACTTCAGGCTTTTTATTGAATTATTTTTCTTTGTAAGTAAACATTGTATGGAAATACTAAGTTTAAGAACAATCACAGAAATTGAAATTAAACATATCTAGAAGTGTTGCTGATATGCTGAGATATCACTTTCCTGATATGAGAGGTGATAAAAATTGATGCATAGAAAGCTTAATTAGATTTTTCATCATAAAAGCTAGGTCCATAAAATACATTATTTACCTCTCGTATAAAATTCACAAAGTTAATGACAGAAGTTCTGTATGCATTGATTTATTATAAAGTATATGTCCTGCAATGGCTAATCCAAAGTAATTTATTTTTGAAAAAAAAAGTATACTAAATTAATGGTTAGAGAGGTTTACAGTTTCAGAAGTAAACTTGAATAATATAAAGGGCCAAATTCTGCTTCAGTTATTTATGCAATCCCACATTGCAGAGAATTAGTTTTTCAAACAATCACAATTGTGGTGCAAGTCAAACTATGAAATTCAGTAAGATCAGGAGTAGTGTAAATTGTGCACATTGACATTTACACTATTTGTCTTTTGTTGATCTTCAGGTGATAAAATCAAATAGACCATTAAAGGCAGTATTTCATCAGCTATCAGTGACAATATAACTTTTCAAGCTTCACTTGTGTTCTGTGTTGTCTTCTGAAGGTGCACTTTGAAACCGGTTTTGGACAGCTTGCAGGTGCTTCTTGAAATAGCTTTATAAATCTTAGACTTACTTGGTTTCAGTTTACATTTTGATCAGTTATTCCATTGTGAATCTGGGGGGTTTAGAACCTATTGAAAAACTTAGAAGTACCTTTTGCATTTCTGAACAAGCAAGAGCCGCTTTCTTCCCTTCAGTGTTGGGAAGTGTTCTACCATGCTTCCTGAGTCATTTCATTTTGAATTGCAACCATTCTACACTTAGAACAAGTAGTACAGGAGAAGGACTAGATGTTTTATTTATTATCATGTGTAAGTTCTGTTTCCTGCAAAGAGAAAGGTAGAACCCACCTGCAGGTAATGAAGAATATTATGCTTACAGCATTCCTTGGTCGGCTCTCCTCTAAATTTGAAGTTACGTTGTAATAACCCAGTACTGCATTGCTGGACAGAACTTGCTACTGACACATACAACATTAGCAATATTTTAATACATGCAGATTCCAAATAGGTTTTGAGGAAAAAACTGTTATCCATAATCATTATAATTTGAATTTGAAACATATTCTGATAGTATCATGTGTATTAGTTCACCAAATAAAAATTGTAGAAACAGATTGCTTAAGTTATGGCCAAAAGCAAAAATTAAAATGCAGTATTAAAATGGGGCAGATATTACCATATATGGGAAATTACTTTTTTCATCAATGAGAATTATTGAAATGGGTACCTGTAGCAGTTATGCAAAATAAATCACACCACTGTTATATTTACAGATTGTCTTAAGTTGACATTTAAGGGTTCCCAAAGAAGAGCTTTAAAAAAGGTCCTGGCTATGTTGGCATGGTTATTGGCCAATAGTATGTTTATGACTTTTTATTAGCATTAATGTAATTCTTGCAACATGTAATATAAACAGAAGTTACAAAAAGAAATGTTCTTATTGTGCATTATTTTTTAAGGAAAGCCCATCTTGAGATTATAGATATATACCCACAGGAGTGGAGCTTGAGTGTTGAGTGACAAACTGTTATCCTGTGATAAAATTACAATGATCTTGTATTACATGGTTGATTATCCTCCTTTTACTATATCAGCTGAAAGGTTTACAAAACCAGAATGCGTTGAATTTCCATGTTGTGACTTTAAAGGGTCAACACAAATCTGTCGGCATTTTGCACACTGAATATGTATTATTAAATACAACATATTACTTTTATGGTTAAAAATTTTTTTTTACACATATAACTACCTCCATGAATTTGATGAAATGCAGCAACATTTTTTTTTAAAAAGGCAATGTTAAGAGCAGCATTTAAAACTTTATGATGAAAAAAAGGCCATGATGTTCTCTTGTGTGTCGGTGCTTGTGTATGAAGTCATTTTTCATTGCCATGATTTCCTGTTACTGTGTTAAATTGGCTTTTGACTTTAGTGGTTACAAGATTTGATAAAAAGTCATAGAATCTTTTAGATAAACAAAGGGAGGATCAAAATTGCCCTTTGTATTTCCATTTCTGTCAAAATGTCGACCTGATAGAAAGTCAAGTGTTGCTTGTAATTTAGAAGCCTGTTAATAGATACAGTATATGGAATATGACTGGCAGTTTAGGGCTTAACAGGAGAGATACGCCGGCTGTTTTAACTGCCTCCATTGGAACACTTTGGGCCCTATTCTGCCCCACTTGTGGGCAGAAGCATGCCAGAACATAACTTACATCCTTACGTTAATTGCCCACGGGTGTGATAAATTTCTCAGTTTTTGATTTTGGGCATCTTGGGGGTTAAATGTTATAAGTTGAGTCCTTTTCACAATGAAATAAGTAGTCTGATGTCTTGACAGTATGACATCGGGAATGTAGCCACAATATAGGATGAAACCACTGATTTTCATTTTAAAATGAAAATCAGGTTTTCTGGTTTTTTTAATGAGCAGTTAAGAAGTACATTAAAAAAATCTAGAGAAAGTTGGAGGATCAAGAGGCATTTAAATGGCAGCTGCCTTACAACAACTAAATTGTTTCTCATGTGCTAGACATACAGGTTGGATTTTTCAGCTCAGTGCAGGCTTTTTAAAAAGATAATTGGGGGAACATATTTTCAGAATATTTTAAGATGTTAAAATAGTACTGGCATTATTATATTCATGGCCATGGACACAGTATGCCTGAAACATACTGCAATCCCACAGCAAAGTTATCCAGATTCTGCAGTCTGAATGCTAGTTTGCTCCTGTGCTCCTTTGTTCACCTGAAAGGAGAACCGCAACTAGACCTTCCCTAATGACAGCCCTATGCAGATCCATCCAGAAATCAAGTTATTCCCAGGGGTGAAGGGATTAATCTCCCTTATAGAAATTCAGAAGATGCCAATTCCCAGAACTCAAGTTGTGTGGTGCGATCATGGACACAATGACAACAGTCCTCCCTGAATATAATAACTAGATAAATATAAAAGAGTTGTGTAATTAAACAGCATACTTACTCTCAGTAATTCACCAGCATTAGCTGTCAATCAGAAATGGCAGGTACATCTATTTTGGGAGGTAGTGAATTATTTTAATAAAAAGAGTAGGTCATGAAACAGTGGTAATAGGTGGCACTGATATTTTGCCTTGACTTAAAAAGTCCAAACTCCACTGAAATGCAATGACTTTTAAGTAAGTGTTCTTAGGTTCACAGACTTATCAAGTAAAGGTGCTGCCATCTGACCTGAATGTATTGTACATCAGGGCATCTTTGCCTGCCTGCTTATAATAAAATGTTTAAAATAAGATCAGTATTAATACAGCAGCATTCATTTAAACTGCCAAAATGTCTCACTTCCAGCCAGATAGCCATTCCCATTGAGCAAAATGAACAAAAATTAATAAAAACAAGGAAATAATTTAAATATATTTTATGTGGGACTTACCTTCACAGGAAGTTGCCAAGTTCATCAATGTAGTTTGCTGTAGTTTATACTTCTTTCTGCTCCTCCATGCAAGTGATATAAAATAGAAAAAACTTTCAATTCTTTTTGTGAACTGGCTTTTGAAAAAGAAAACAAAATTCCCTTTCAGTCTTAAGCATTCAGATAATTATTGTAAGCATTTTTTTTCAAGGTCTGTGGCACTTCCAAACTGCCCAGCCCTTATCTTCCCTTTTGAGAACTTAGACTTGGATTACCTACCAAGAAAATGTTCACAGCCTCTGAAAGCACACAAACCAGCTACTGGAGGTTTTCTCTCTGTACAGCTGTCATTTTAAGCCTTTCTCTGCTGCAGATTTATATACAAGGTGCTATCACTAGGTTTGGGATCAAAGGAAGGCTAGTAAATTATCTCATGATATTGTTACATGCTGTCATTCCAAATCTGCTTTCATGTTCATTGGTGCAAATCATGTTTACCTTAATTGAAATGATACATAGACTTTGTGTTTTTAAAATGGCTTGAATATTTGTGTTTCTTTTAAAGTTAACATTACTGGAATAGAATCATTAATGTCATAATAGTTTCAGCTCAGCTCAAGTAAGATGAATGCATAAAAATGTTTGTATGATGTGCATTCAGTACACAAAAGTGTAAGACAAATGTGGGGGTTAAATAATGTGTGGAACTAAGGATATTGTACTACAGTTTTTTGCTCATAATATTGCAGTCTTCCTTGGATCCGCAAAGACCTTAAACATCAGGTGATAATTAGGAAAACTGCTGATCCCCCATTTTTGGTGCAGAGACAGATTGAAAAACAGACCCGCTGCATAGTATGATGGCAAAATTAGCAGGACGATTCAGGCTTCTTCTGTGAGCCTCACATGGATAAAACAAAATATGGTGCCTCTTCTAACATGTGACTGAAGCAAAGGCTACACTCAACACTTCAGAGAAGTGTAATGTATTACTAGCTTATGCAGCAGTATAGAACAGTAGATGACTTCTATATGTTGGACAGGTAGTTTGAATAGAGTCATTGGAATTTACTTTTATTGGAGAAATACACACAGAGCTATTGTACTTCATAATCTGGGCCTGCAAGCTCCTATCATGTCAAGTATATGATACACAAACACTTCATAAACTCACCAGAGTGCCTCCACTTTGAGTTCTGGATCATAAAAGGTATTCTAGACAAATTGCTCTTCTCTCTGTGAGAAACCCACACACACCCCTTGATGCTAGTTGATAATCATCTGTAACAGTACTCTGATTTTCAAGTTAACAATGCTGTTAAAATGGATATACATCAAACACCTGCCTATGAGCATGAAAGATCTCAATAGGGCCCAATGAATAACTTATATGCCATCAAAAGACTTTTAAGGGTTCGTAATTCTGCAGGTAACCTTCTGTGAGTGACTGAATGTGACTGTTGCATTAGGTTTAAATGAGTAAATAAATGCAAGTGGGACTTACTGTATGCTAGAAGGGAGTTCTGCAACCAAGACAGCCTTGTACAAATGTGTTTGCACTGAAAAAGAAATATTAAAATTACTTGGTCTCTGGTTGCTGTAAAGGTCATCCAAGCTGGATGTTCTGTTTATATTGTACAGAATTTCATATGAAATAATTACAGTTCATGAAATGTCTTCCCTTAACGTTACTGATTTATAACAGCACATTTGTGACATGGTTTTTATTGTGTCAGTGTACCATATTGTAAATGATGATAACTTGTCATGCTTAGTAAAATAACTTAAAAAAAGGACAGGGATTTTTGTAAGTCTATATTTGAAAGTCCCTTCATATGGTAATACTGTGTTCATGTTGTTTATGTAGTGTTGTGTGAAATATCCATTTTGGATTGTGTTACTTTTTAAAATATTAAATAACATTTGGTTATATGTTGTGTTTTCAAGCCTTTTTTATTTTATTTTCAAAATTCCAGTGCTGTAAGGAAAATGTGCATACAATTATGTTCTGTGTTTTCAACTCATTTTATCATGTGAATGTTATACTTTTTTTGTGTTAGAATTTTTGTAAAAAAAAATTAAGCCTTATGCCACCTAATAATTAATTGATTTTGCTAAATGCTTTCTCTTCCCAACTAGCAGTTGTCTTCCTTCTTAGGAAGAGGAAATAAGCAGACTTTCCCATCTTGTTTCCTTAATGGTATGCTAGGAACTTGGTTCGGCCATTGAGGTATGAATTCTTCTTACACCATTATCTTTCAAACTTGATTATAATAATTGAAATATAATTTTCTCACAGATCTTTCAGAAAACATCTTATATATTGAAAGATCAGTTTGAGAATACTTATGAAGTTTTCATTTATACCGACTTCTCCAATGACCTCAAGGCAACTAAACATCATTTTACTGTGACAACAGTCCTTTTAGTTAGGTTGAGAGTTGATAGCTGGTCAAGCATCAAGAAAGCTTCATGGTCATGTGGAATTTGAACCTAAGAATATATTTGAACTCACCTAGTGCAAAACAGTTAAACTGTATAACTTAGAGTCATCTGTTGAATTCCTATATTTTTTTGACAAGAATCACATGTATGATCCTTCACTGCAGGATTCTGGAAAGAGGTATTTTTTCATACCTGATATGTAATAGTTTATTATTAAAACTAGCATTTTTCTAAAAATTAAGCATTTAGTAAAAAGATAGGTATGCAGGAACTAAAGCGTGCAAAACAGTTTGAATTGGCCAGTTTCAAGTTTGAAACCATTGTTTTGACTTCAAAACAGCTGTTTTGTATTGGAAAAGGACTGTTTGGATCATTGTGAGATTGTTTTGAAACAAAACAGATGTTTCAGAACACTTTCTAAAATAATCGAAACGGCTGTGCTCAAATGCAAGACAGGCTGTTTTGAATTCAAAATAGTATATTTGAAATTTACAGTGATTAGGATTCAATCTGGTTTGCATGCCACTGTGCAGGATTATTTTGGGGTGAAATCATTTTGGCATCTGTGCCAAAATATGGCTTCAATTGCATTTCTCTCAAGATCACCAAGATTACAAAAAAAAATCACCAAACCCTAGATTTATCATGTTCAGCTCTCAGTTTCTTGGAAAGAACGAACAACCGATATTTGTAGGGCACTGGTGCAATTTTATTTGAGTGGGGCACAATGGTTATATATATTGTAGGATAGTCTCATGGACAAAACTATTTTTGCACTTTGTGATTTTTAGGGTCTTTGGGGGCCTAAATGGCATATACATGATTAGCTTGAAAAATTACCAGCACACTTGCTGCTTGGCTCAAGGGAACTCATGTTCTACTGCCTCAAACATACCAGATGTTCTCTCCCAGGCTTCCAGCGTTATTTGCTTTTCACTCTACAATTCACTTCCTGAGACCTGAGCTCCCTCATGCAGACAGCTGTGCTATATCAATCCAGAAATTTTCTGCAGAGATACTGAAATGCATAAAACTGCTCCCTAAATGTCCAAATAGTCCCCTTTTCACCTTTTATTTTGTGTTTTTATTTCCTCCAGTGCTAGGGCAAACCTAAATATTCTACTGAGAAAAAAAGTTCCATTGACTTCAATGATTAGCCACGTAACTGGCTACAGGACTATTATTTCACCTTTTTGAGAGTTTTGCATTTTAGACTACATGCTGGAAGAACATATTTATTTAATTACCACTAATGGGGAAAAAACTGATGGTATAAATTGGAATTACTGTACATGGTAAATAGCTCAAGGAATCAAACACAATGTGCCCTTGTTATAATAGAAAAATGAGGCTTTACAGTCTGACTGTTCTGGGAAGTGATAGAAATTTGTATTTCAGAGGAACATGCTTTTAAAAAGATTCTTAGTACTGATTAAAAACTCTGCAGCTTTTGTGTCACTTTAGCGAGCTTTATTATGCATTCCAAGCATTCTGTCAGTGATCACTGGTGATATTGACAGAAAGGGTGGTTTCAAGTATAGAGTTATGCACAAAGAAGTTCTCATCCATGCTGCTTTGGGGCAGGACATGCTGACTCACAAGCAGGCTCCTGTCATTTGAATGGCATTATTGGGATTGGAGCTTATCTAGAGCAGGGTCTCCAACCTTGGCAACTTTAAGACTTTTGGACTTCAACTCCCAGAATTCCACAGCCAGCAAAGCTAAAGTACTCACTGTTAAGCACTCCAGATAATTATTTATTTAATAATTTTCAATAAATCTCTCACACAGATACCTGAACCTATAATCCATTGTCTGTTAAAATGTGGTTTTTTTTAATTTCGTGATCACTAATTAAATGCCTGCCAAAAGTGGACTTTGGGTGACATGGATGCCCTACAGCTGCTATTAAACTGAGAAAGTTTAACAAATGTTGCTGCTTGGGCAAAGTGGAGCTCAGAAAAGAATGTGTGCATATCCATGACAGAAAAACAAAAATGGAGAAGATTGTATTAAGAGTTGAGCATTATGTGAAGGGGGCTCGCATTCAGTGTTCGAACAATGAATTTGTGAGTTTCATGATGGAAGCCATACCCGAAAGAAATGAAATGAACCAAAGCTGATCTTAATCAATGAATTTTTACACTGATGGTATTTTTAAGGGATGTTGTGGCAAAGGAGATATTTGTAAGGCATAAGTTCATACAGTGAATTTACTGTATTCTGAATGCAAACCTGTACTGTATTAATCAGTTTTTGAGGCTCATTTGAGACGTGGAGGTGGATTTTATCTAGAGAGCTTCATAACTAAAAAGAGAAGTGTGAGGCTGCCATATCCCAAAGTGTAGTGCATTTTTAAAACCTCTTTCTTCCCCTGTTCAAAAGTGTGAACATCAGCAAAATGTAGTTTAACAAACAACAGATTGCAGGCACAGGAGACAAATGCAGCAGAGGAAGCTATAGCAAGAGGTATTTGAGTTCATTTCAAGGTTCAAGTGACATAAATAAAACCATAGGTCCATAAGGTTGGAGGCAGAGAACAGCTTGTTATGTAGAAGTCCTTATACTTCTAACTCTCTTGAGTAGAGCATAATTCTAGGCACATTAGTAGAGAATGAGGGAGCCCCATAAAAGAGGCTCTTTTTATTAGTTTCCTGTGTGGCACTTTAAATTTCAGGCATTTGATTTTTTTTTCTTCAATTCACTCTCACTGTTTCTACATTACTTTTACTCTCAAAAAGGCATTTCTCCCAAGGGGCACGTTCTTACAATCATGCACCCTTGTGTTTTGCCTCATTTGCATAATGGCGACACTGCATTACATAGGTCAGAATCTGCAGAGTCATATGACTGTTATGAATCTTGCTGCTACCATTGAAGTCTGTAGGCAAGAAAGGTTCTTTAGGGTTATCATCTGAGAAAGTCTCTAGGGTCATTGCCTATACTTATGGAAATGGTAATATCGGACATACAGCAAAATCTTGCAGAGTTGTTCAGGAATCCATCACCCTGATTAGGCTTTTCCAGAATGCCCCATATGGTGAAGTCAGATTTTTGTCTGTGTCCCCCAAACATTCTTCAATCTATGGCATTTGAGCATGTTATTAATTGGTAGGTTGCCTCTTGGCTGACAGGGAAGGGGGAGTGCAGCAGGATAATAATGAAAGTAGGAAGGACAGAGTTTTCTAAAGGGATTTGTGTTTTATTCTTGCTGAACAGGAAACCTCCCTGCCTTCCAAAGCTAATAGCCACATGTAAGAAGCTTTTCACTCTAGTTACACTGAATATGTCTGTTTAATAAAAGCACATCTGGGAACACTTGAGCAAACCACTTCCCAAAAGATTGGGGGCTTTCAGTATGACTTGAAAGCACGGTTAAAGAATTTAAGAACTCTAGACAAAGGGAAAGACAGGGCAGATCCTGAAATTGCTTGAATGAAGGAGGGTCAGTAATTCTGCTATAGTAACTCCTTTTTGTTAGTTTCAGCTGCTAGGGCCCTTGGCAGTGGGGGTTGCCTGCACTTCGTGCTATTTGTCTTACAGTTCCCTGAAACTGGAGAATAGCTGACTACTGCATCTGATTGATGGTTTGGCTTTCAAGTTTATTTCACTCTTTACTCAATTTTGGCTCTGGTTTTCATTTGCCTGTTGGAGAAGCGTTGTTAGATAGCTGCAGTTTGGTGCAGAACAGGGATGGAGTGTTAGCAAATGAGCACGGGCACATTAAACAATTCATTCATTTCAATTGAGGGCAAACAAAGTGAGTGACATTTGGTGACAGCAGAGAGTCGCAGGTAGTCTGGAAAAAAACTAGCAGCATGATCATCAGCAGAGTAGATTTTTGTGGCAAAGGTTTAAGCTACAAACCATTTGGAAGAGAAACAGTGGGATGCCATAGGCAGGAGTCAAGACTGACATACCAAAAAAATAAATAAAAATGGCAGAGAACAAGCAAAAAAGAGGATGATCATATGATCAGGATGACATACTGATTTAAGCGAAAAGAAAGAATATGACATCGATAAACTGTTCAAGTTCAATAAGTAACAATTTAATACCAAGGGAAAAAACCAGAAACAACTACAAAGAAGTGAAAAATATGTGAATGCAAAAATAGACTGTGAGGCAAAGAGTGTTGATAGCAGCATCTCTGCTGAAGGAAAGGAAGAGCTAACTGTTCAAAAAGTCCTTTTTTAGAGCGTTCAAAGCAACACATGAAGCATAAACAGAAGGAGGAAAAACAGTATTCAGTTTTAAATCCTAGAGTCAGGCGGAAAGAATATGATAGTATCTCCTTGAACAGAGTTGATAATGTAAGTTAAAATTTGTTCATCTATTATAGGATTTTCCTCATCAGAATGCTGCATGTGAGTCACGTAAGATGATACCCATAAGTTATTAAGGCTAAGATATCAATCACCTGCCATAGTGCCTAATTCAATAGAGTGGAAAATGAGGGTTTTTCCCCTATTTTTATTTTATTCAAAAAAAGGTTAAAATACAAATACAAAACTTGGAAAAATATTTTAAAAAAACAGAAAAAAAACCCTCAAAATCAATAAGACATTACAAAAATCCCATCAGAAGGAAAAATGTGGAAAAATTCTGATCTTTTACTACTTTTGAGACTATTTCTTGGCCTGGGAATCTGCCTGATTCCCAGAATTTAAAACAATTGTGAATTTATTATTCACATATAAATGTCATTTTTATATGGATTGACCTTAGATTATCAACTCTACTACCTATAAAAACCAAGGACCTTTGTTCTAGATGACTCGCTGGATGCATCCAGATTTGCCAAATGTTCTTGTTTCTCTTTTTGCAAGTTGCCCCCACTCCCAAAAAACTGGCTTAGAACAGCTTTTCTTGCCAATCAATAAGTATTATTCTTGCATTTATTCAAATTCATTCCTTATTCTCCTAGCCTTGTCTTGCCTTTTCCTCTCCTCGCTTTTTTGCAACTGCTCCTTTTTTACCTTTTGTATGAAATTTCTCCCAGTCTTATATTTAGATTATTGATTGTTTAGAGGAAAGATGTGGAATCTTCTTTCTTTGACACATTTTAAAGCACAATGAAAGAATTACTGCCCAGTGTTTTGGATAGAAATCAAAAGGTGTGGAGATAATGAAGTTTCCGACAGTTTGCTTCATTATTCTCATTTTCTTTTTCCTTGAAATATTCTTCCCTTTTCTCCTTTCCTCTATTTTCAAACTTATACATCCTAATCCAGAATATCACAGCTAACACAAATCAAAAGTTTTCCTATTATAGTAAGCAATACTGGGAATAATGCAGTAAATGTTTATTAATATATAAAGATTAAAACATTCCGCTTACAAATTTCTGCCAAGAAAAATATCAGTTGAGGATGAGTAACCCTCAGGGCATGGGAGAAGTCTGCAATAGCAAATTTCTCTGGAAGTTATCAACCAATTCAGTCTTAATTCCTCTAGTTCTGATCAGTTTTATAAGCCCTCCCCCAAAAAAAGAAAACCCACAGGTCTCATTTCTGCTTGCTTTATTTTACCCAGAAATCTGGTCTTAATCCTTTCAGTCAGTTTCACATTACCAATAAAACAACCACCATAGTCTCTGACTTAATTACCCTGCCTATATTAACAGCCTGGGCAGAACTCTTGCTTCACCCTCACTCCCAGGCATTGTTACTTCCAAAAGTGAGCAAATTGGAAATTAAACATTTAATACTATGTAACATAAGCTGCAAAACTTTCCTGGGCCTCCTCCAAGTGCTGAACTAGTTTTATTTGCTATTTTGCTTGTTTTAGAGTGCCAAAATCCTTTGTTAAAAAGTTTTTAAGCTACAGAAGACATTGGGAGCTAATTCTGGAGAAGCAGCAATCCACACAATGCCCTGGCTCCATATTTCTCTCGCTATGTCAGCTTTTGCACTTCTCTAATGTCCATAATATCCTTTAAAACAAGCAGGGACAGCTATGGCCCTTTCACAACGTGTGGTTGAAAACTTTCTGAGATTGCTTCCCATTCAATAGTCAAACAAAACATTTGACTGCCTGTATGTGTATGCCAACTTTATGGCTGTGTTGCATTTGGTGAAAGAACTGCATAAACATGAAAGACAAAAAAAAACCCCACACCCCATAATTGTTATTACTTTTTTGTCTTTTAATTGTGTCTGTAGGATGTAGCCAAAAACATTCAAGACAGTGACCATTTTTATTTGCAGATAACAGTATTGCCATGACTTTTTTGGCCCTCTGCTACTTAACATTATTTTGCCACAGTTTAATTAACCCTGTTCTAGTTTTTCAATTTTATAAGAGTTAAGTATCGGGGGGGGGGTTGCTTTTCAGTGCTTGGGTATGCATAGTGTGCTATTCCTATGTTAAAAGCTGCAATCAAACATGAATACCCTCAGATACACATGCAAACTCATGCATTCTTCTCTCGACTATAAGTTTCACTGCACATATGACAAACTGCATTTGAGTACATGTTCATCATGTGGGTTGGAATTTAGAGTGTATTAATGGGTGCTTAGGCCTTATTGGCTATAAGGGGCTACATTGGTCTAAAAGTAGCAAAACCCAGATAGCACTGTTTCTTCCCTAGTAATCAACTGAAAATTCCCACGGTATCTTAGAACTTTGGATGTAAGTCAAAATCACTTCTACATGCCAAGGGGTGCCATGACTTGCATTGAGCAATACAGGAAGTGGTGGCCCCAGTTTCACTTTGAGGGATACGGTGAATGCCCAGGAACTTTCCTTTCTAACACCATGGGTATAGCTGATATATTTGAGCCACTAGTGAAAAACCTCCAAACAACCATTTCAGTAACTGGTATGGTCCTAGTGTCATCCTCCAGTTCTTTCCCAACTGCTTCTTTCAATGGATTTCAGCTAACAAGACAAGGAAAAGAGATGTTTTATCAGACTATTCCATTCCATGGGAACTGTGCCTTTTCAGTTTTAAGCCGTTTGCATTATTAATCCCTGGTTTTAAGCATTGGGAACTGTAGAACAGCATCTGGATTCAATCAAATAATTATCTTCTTAGTTGAGATTATTAGACATGGCAGAATATACTTTATTTAGTTTTGGTTTATTAAAATAGTCATAGACTAAACACACGTTTTAAAAATCATTATGTTGTATCCATCTTGGCCTTTTGGCTAAGATTGGATTAGATATGGAGATGTTTTATTGGTTCTGGTGCCTTCAAGTCTGTCTTGAATCCTGACAACAATATGAACAAGATTGTGCAGTTTTCTTTGCAATATTTTTATATGTGGTTTGCCTTTGCCTTTTTTCCTAGGACACAGGCAGAGTGATCAACCCAAAATCACCCAGTTGGTTTCTGTGTGAGTCAAGGCTAGAACTCAAAAACACCTAGTTTCTAACCTAGTTCCTTTAATCATTACACCAAATTGCCTCTCACTATACCTATGATAAAATTTCCCTGTGGAAATTACAAATTTTAAAATGGATTAAACTCAAATTATCTACTGGTACCTTTTTTATTCAAGAAATTGAAAATTGCTGAATACAAAAACCTGGATCTCTTTTTATTGGTTCTATTGGTTTCTACAAAAGCTGTGTTTCTACAAAAACTCTGAAACAGATTGTCAAAATATTTTTAAATAATATAATAAACCGATAAGACTTGACATTCCATTACCTTTCGTTAATCTTGTAATGATATTGCTTACACTTTAACAATGCTGCCCTCTTTTCTCTTCCATATTCATTTACAGAAAATACAGTTTAAAAGGAAAAGAACATGCATCAAGATACATTGTGTTCTAAACCTCTCATAATTTTCTGGTTTTGCTATAAATTGGTGGAAAGGGTGAGTTTAGATTAGATTTCAGTTTTCTAATATATTTAGAAATATGTTCTAACTTCAAGTATAAATGTTGATTACGAGTTATTGAAAATAAGACTAATTTTCATATTGCTTCTATCAAAAATATGTATTTATATTTAACTTTATACATAGAAGTATAGTCCTATAAATCCAGAAGAGGGAGCTCTGAGTTAGATAATAAAGGGAGATAGTGCTACTGTAATCATAACTAAGATACAAGTTGAGTTTTTGCCTGTGTTATTAATTACTGTTATTATTATTCTCTTTTTCAAATACTCAAACCAAAAAAAAAATCAAATCCAACATCTATAAGAGAAATATTGCACGAAGGAAGAGGCTTTTAAGCCTTCGAGAAGTAAAACAGGAGTCATGTCCCCATTCCAGACAGTGGATATTCCAAAAATACTCCTTGCAGAAAGTGCTTGCCTGAAAGTCACAATGACTTCAGGTGGTGATCTTAGTGATGGATCCATTTCTAATTGTGAAGCCTATCAATCAGGAATCCTGGTTGTATATAACCAAAGATGTTGTTTATGTTTTTACATCTCATAAAGAACTATCTGGATATGAGTCAATAATAAAATAAGTGAATGGCGTAAAAATTTAGTTTCTCTGAGAGAGGACATAATTTGAAACATAATTTGCATCAGCTGCAGCTGCAGCTACTGGACTAAGAATGAATGTATCTCAACATATAGCATAATATAATGATTGAAGCATTAGGTTACCAGTCCATAGACTACAATACCTAGGAAAGGCGTCCTTGGCATACAACTGGTGAAATATGCTCCTGAACACGGAAGTAATGGAGCCCTTGGTGATATCTCCAGCTAATGCACCTGATCTTTCTGAATTGGAAATAATGAAACATAACTCATTTACGTATCTACCTGAAGAAGAACTACCACTGGGAAGAAGGCATCAATTTATTCGCCAAAGCACCTGAGAGCAGGCAAGAAGCAATGGGTAGAAGCTTGTCAGAGAGAGATTCCAACCAGGAAATAAGAAGGAATTTCCTAACAGAACAATTGATCAATGGAATAGCTTGTCTCCTAGACTTATGGGTACTCCATTGATGGAAGTTTTCAAGAAAAATTGGACAATCATTTGACCAGGATAAGAACTCCTTGAGCAGGGGGTAGACTAGAAGACCTCCAAGGTCCCTTCCCACCCTATGATTCTATTAAATCTTTCAGAACTCCTGGAACATGAGGGAACTGTCAGAGACTGGAAAAGAGGTGATATGATTCCAAGATAGAACCACCATGAGATGGATTTGCAATTGGCTGACTAACTGCACTCACTGTTTATCTCTCAATGGATCTACATTTACATGGGGAGAAGCACGCAGTGGAGTACTTTGAGGTTTTGGCCTTGGCCCAATGCTCTTCACCATTTTCATAAATGACCTAGATGAGGAGTTTGAAGGGATGGATGACCAAGTTGGAAATAATTGCTAACACTTTGAAAGATAGACTCAAGACAGGTAAGGTTTTGGCTCTGTCCAACCTGAAGAAGTTCAGTGGTGTGAAAAATAAGGTCCCGCATGTAGGCAGGAAAACAAATCCATACATACATGATAGGCAGTAGTTGGTTCAACATTAGTGCCTGTGAGAGGGAACTAGGTGTCCTAATGGGCACCATTGAAGTCTGAGCCACCAGTGTGCCAGAAAAGCCAATGCAATCCTAGGCTGTATTAATACTACTAGTAGTAGTGATCTATACTTCACTAGTGAGACAACACTTGGAATACGCTAAATCATATGATGAACAGCTAAGAGAACTAGGTATGTTTAGCTTAAGTTGGAAAAGGCTTAGGGGAGACCTGAAGGTACCAATAAAAGACAATATTTGTAGTTTAGGATTAATTTTTTTCTTGCAGATGTTTTATTACCCAGAGTAGGTAACATCATTAGTGTGCTGTTTCCTAGTTTGGGTAATTAAACATCTACAAGAAAACAACACAGCTCAGAGAGTACCAAGGACCCCTCAAAGGGCTGTCATGAGAAAGAGAGATCAATTTATTTTCCATAGCACCTTGAGGGCAGCACAAGAAGCAATAGATGGAAGTTCAAAAGAGCCCTAGGATTCTATGATTGTCCACTTTGTTAGGATTCTGTCTCAATTTATTGGCCCTCATCCACTAAATCAATTCCACTTATTGATTTAGAGCATTTCCCAGCAGAATGTTACTGCTATCAAGATTTTGTTGACACTGAATCCTGAATGTTCAATGAGAATGTCCATTAGCTTCATGTGCACTACTCTTAATTTCTGTAGGTTGTACAGCCTAAAAATGTGATAAGTTAGGCACATAGTGGATGTTAGACAGATGTTAAAGAGTTCTGGGGACAAAATAATGCTCTGGAGTACTAGGTAGCATAAACACCTGGATACAGAGGCACAGCCATCCATTATTACTAAGAATGCCCCCAAACAAAGAAGAAAAAGCACTCTGACATAATGTCTCTAATCCCAGCTAACACGGACATTTTATCAACAAGAATACCATCATGGTACAGTAATAGCTGACCAAATCCCCTGAAACCAGATACGTTTTTTGAGGAATGGACAAATCCCTTCCCATCTTCTGCGCACTTATTCTTTGTATGAGTCATCCTGAAGATTTGTAATTTTGTTCTCAAAATGTCTTGCACATCTGTCACAGCAGCTCTCTTAAGTGTTTTCTGGAGGAAATGACAGTACATACTTAGCCTGCATAAAGAGGAAGGCTGCTTTAGAACTTTCGTTGGCACTTAGTAAGCATGACTGAATACACTGTGCCATGTTATGTCTAATCAGCTTCAAAATAAAATACAAAATAAAATTAGTCTCACTCTTACCCCATTTGTACTCTAGATTTTTTTCATCATCTGGAACCCTGCCAGAAAAATCACGGAGAATCCCTGATGTCATAATGCTAAAGAAAAGGAATACTGTCACAGGACCACCCTCCATGTCCATAAAAGGAATTAGTACAATCACTGTCTCTGGCTTCTGTAAAATATCCCAGCACCATGAAAAATTCACCAGCTTCCAAAGGTTTCTGGCAGCAAAGTTCTTCATCTCGCAGAATAGGAATGTCACCATGACAGAATAAGAGAATAACAGAGTTGGCGTCAACTTGGAGATCTTCCAGTCCAACACCCTGTTCAAGTAGGAAACCCTATGCCATTTCAGACCAGTGACTGTCCAATCTTTTCTTAAAAACCTCCAGTGTTGTAGGCAAGCTTGAGAAATGAGACCAAACGAGGGGTGAAATCTAGCATGTTCTGACAGGTTCTGGAGAACTGGTAGTGGAAATTTTGAGCAGTTTGGAGAACCAGTAAATAACACCTCTGGCTGGCCCCAAAGTAAGGTGGGAATGATGATTTTGCAGTATCCTTCCCCTGGAGGGAGTGGGAATGGAGATTTTTCAGTATCCTTCCCCTGCCATGCCCACTAAGCCACACCATGCCCACCAAGTCATTGTGAAGTTTGATCAGAACAATGAGTTAACACTAACTGTTCCAATATCCCTAACTATCCATACCAACTCATATTTAGGCAAAAACTAAAATGAGTTGGCTATTCATTAGCCTGATTATAATTTGACAGAGATTCCATATATGTCATAGAGGCCATGACATTCCAAGCAGGCCCTACTAGGACTGTCTCAGCATAAATGTCAACACTGTCTCCCAAAATTAGTTTCTTAGAATTACAGAGTTACATCACACTGGGTACCACTCTTAGAACTTAATCATAGAGGAAACTGAGTGACAGTGGTATACTAGTAGTATCTCTCTTCTGTTGATTCAACAACTAGTAAAAAAACCCAGTTGATATTTTCTCATCAATGGGAAGATATTCCTGCAGACCACAAAAAGGTCTTTAAATCTTGTCCATGCAACCAAGAAACCTAAGTCAGCTGTTCTGGATCAAATCATACCAACAAGCTTATCTCTCTGGAGTTCTGAAGCACTTACTAAGTCAATTATTTCATTCATGGTCAAGTCATAAATCAGTACTATAAAATTTTATAGTGATCTGACCTGGTATTTAATAGCAACTTTCCAATAGCATTCATGGCTTAAATTTTATATTATAAAGATAACTGAAATTCTACATTTAGATTTTGGAATAATTTAAAGCAACTCTATATGTTTGGCCTTGATTGCAAGACTTCTATATGTTAATAGAATGACAAAATAAATTGGAAACTCCATTAATACTAAAAAAAAACCAACCCATATGGAGTTAATGATTATTCAATGACCCAAAAGATAATATTTAACATTGGTCTAAGGACAGCTATGTTACAAAAGCTCTGATCTCAAATAGCATTTGACACGATATTTTTTTCTCTGGGACGATGCTATTGATTGAGTGTAATAATTTTCACCTAGTTTGCTGTCTGTTGAAAAATTCATTCTGTCAGCCTTCTGTCTCTCACCTGAGTTTTACGCTTTTGCACTTGGGTTGAACATGAATAAAATTAATCTAATTAAAAATCATAAAGGAAGAATTTAGAACACATCAGCTAAATAGTGTTGGGATATTTTATGAACATACTGTAGTGTTAATTTTCTGTGCACGACTGTTTACATAATGCTGAATAACCTTGTATTACATAAATGCACACTTTGCCATAATCACCCAAATTTGGATATATTTAGATGTATCTTTTAAGGTTTTCAGGTTTGTTTATTTAAAGGCAGAATACATGCTCTTATACAATCATTTTCCATGAAGAAATTAACAAAGGAGAATGGAATTAGCTAAAGAAATACTGTAATTCATACAAGCTGAAAATGTTCATATGTAGCAGACATATTCCTGTAAAGGTTGTCTCTAAAAACCCAACAAAGATGGATTTATTAAAATAATTATTTGATTTAAAAGTATCATTCATACTGATCCAATGAAGGAAAAAACCCCATCAGATTTAAATTTTTGCTTTGGGAAATGTTTTTTCTTGAGAAAGTTATATTAATTTGTGGCCTATTTTAATGGTGAAAATGCAAACTCTCACTGATCACTTTATTATCAGGATAAATATAAACACTGTGGACATTGTCTTTTTTTCAAGGAAGACAGTCCAGTGTCTTCCTGTAGTTATGTGTACCTAACTACAATTTATCTTTAGATCATATGCCCGGATTATTTTTTTTATAAAAAGTAGAAATTTTGACAGATTGTTGCAACTTCTGTGTGGTATATGTGTTTGAACTGAACATGCACAGTCAGTGGTGAAAAGATTGTAGAAAACAGCTGTCAAGGCTGAGTTGTAATGTACTTCTACTTGCAACTTGACAACAGAAATAAAGGAGGGGGGAAGGAGACCGCTTGGAATGAATCGGCAGCTGGGAGGGAGGTGAGGAATTTATGTGATGTCATGCCTCTGTCAGCATCCAACTCGGAGGTTGAAGAGGAACAGCTGGTAGAGAGCAGTGAGTTGGAAGCTGGAGCTGAGGATAAGGATAGTGAAGAGCAGGCCCAGACTGGATCCAGTGAGCTAGGGGCGGAACCAGAGAAGGGAAATTCAGAGGAGAAACTGAGAGCAGCTCCCCCGCCTGATCCGAGACAGAGACGCAATGACAAGAGAGCTGTAGAAAAAGGTCTACTTAGGAGGAAGTGAGGAATGAGATGCAGCTGAGCTTGGGGCTTTAAAAGTTGCCAGTTTTGTAGAAATTCCTTGCTGGAATCAAAAGCTGTTTTCTTCTCTGTTCCTTGTTCCAGTTTGAGAATACCTTAGTCATCCACGGACTGTGTGTTATCTCCTAACAACCAGGAGTGCCTAGGACTGCAGCCAGGTTTCCTTTAATCTTGTTATCGCTCCTCTTTGCATCTAAAGGGAGTAAGCCTTGCCTGAAGAAAACTGTGAAGAGCATTTATTTATGAATAAAAGACTGTTTGCATACAATTGAGTGCATTCACATTTCTGCATCAAGCTGAAATCACTTGTGAGCTGTTTGCAGCCTGAGAAGATCCTGATACTTCAAAGCCATGTGATCGGAACTTTCCAAAGGCGCAGGAGGTTTCCCCAAAATAAGAAGGTCAGAGTCTATACTGGCTACACTGGTACGTATATCACATACAGGAAAGCAGGATTCCCAAGAAGAGGTGGTGTAGAGATGGAAGTGGTATCAGTGGATTGATTCCTCTTCTAGGCACTTTTGTGATGGTTTGGTTTTGCATTAGAAAGTAGATATTGGATAAATCTGCCATATTTACTGGCGCTATCCATCGCAATTAAAATATTTTCCTAATCTTCTACTCATTGTCTTTCATTACTTCCCAGATGGTTCTTCGTCATTTACCTTAGTCCAGGTGCCAGAATGGTTTCTAAGTCAAAAATAGATTGCAATTACTGTGACTGGGGGGGAGGGAGACAACAAAAAAAAAAATCAAATCTGGTTTAACGCACCAGTTATTTAAAATGCAAAACATAGACGCAGATGACTAGCAAGGAAACAAGAGATTGAGTATGCCTGTCATGATAAATTGATTCTTTGAGGAAACTTGTGAAACCAGAAGATTGTCACCTATTTCCAATCAAAGATTATCTCCTTAAAATGTATACAAAAGCTTATGAGGAAGAGTTTTCTACATAGGAAGAAACAGCTTCCCCATCTTATTTGTTGCAATCCCAATCAGGTCAACCAAAGGTAAGAGTTACTTCATTATTTCAGTTCCCCCGTATCAGGCAGTTCTGCAGGGAGTGGCTCAAAAAAGTCAAGATGGTGACCACAAGGTGCAAACAAAGCCTATCCCTCCCCCCCCTTGTGCCAAACATAAAAAGGTCAGGAATTTGACTGCATAGTTGTAGCCACGTCTTGCCCTTTTCTAACTTCTTGAGTCCATCCCTGTCCCTCATACATGGATAGGTCTATGCCCTCCACATTAGATTATCACTACAATAGAGAGGGTCCAGAGATATTTTACTAGAAGAGAAGTCAAATCGTCTGCTTGAAATAAAATTCTCTCTTTCACCAGGCTTGAAATATTAGATCTGGACAGCCTTGAATTATGCCGTCTACGTTCTGATCTATGCTTAGTTCATAAGA
>JANHFP010002612.1:42353-55055 GCA_032468135.1 Calamaria suluensis | reverse complement strand
TTCCTTCTCATTAGGTGGCCAAAGTATTTGAGTTTCATCTTCAGGATCTGGCCTTCCAAAGAGCACTCAGGGTTGATTTCCTCTATGACTGACCAGTTTGATCGCGTTGCAGTCCAAGGGACTTGCAGGAGTTTCAAGCTTCAATTCTTTGGCACTCATCCTTTTTTATGGTCTAACTTTCACAAGCATACATTGAGACTGGGAAAATCATAGCCTTGAATATACGCACTTCTGTTGTCAGGGTGATGTCTCTGCTTTTTAGTAAGCTATCTAGCTTTGCCATAGTTTTCCTCCCCAGGAGCCAGCATCTTTTAATTTCTTGGTTGCAGTCCCCATATGCAGTGATTTTGGAGCCCAGAAAATAAAATCTGTCACTACCTCCATTTCTTCTCCATCTATCTACCAGGAATTTAGAAGGCTGGATGCCATGATCTTAGTTTTCTTAATGTTGATTTTCAAGCCAACTTTTGCACTCCAGAGAAATTGGTCCAGAGAAAATATTACATACAAAATAATGTCTTAAACATATTTTTACAATACCTTTTCTTTGTATTTTTCTTTGGGGGCTCTGAGTCAGAGGAACTGCTGGTGGACTGATTGATTGTTGAATATTGATTGTTCCCATTATCAGCCTCTTCTCCCTCTTCATACAGAGATAGAGCAGTGCTATGTAAAGGATGATCTACAATGAAAAAGTACTAATTAAATATAACAATTTAAAAGATCCTATATGTCTCACAATAGAAAATCTCAAAACAATAGTTTTTGTGTGAAATGGTTGAAGCAATTTCATTCAAGAGGAAGATATTAGGAAGAGTAAAGAAAAAGCACCCGGATGCAATAAGCCTTGTATAAAAGTGTTTGGTAAGTATAGTTCCTTGAAGCAATCATGCAGAACAAGTTACCATGATATTTCACCTTGATTATTCTAGAGTTTTAACCTAGTTTGGGCCACTAGACATTGAGCAAGAAGCAATGCCTGGTCATGTGAAAGTGACAATAGAATTTTTAGCCATCAGTGTAATATATCTGGCAGGATTTAAGAGTAGACATTAGGAGAAATTAATGGAAGAAAATGTTTATGCTAATGAGATGTGCAAAACCTTACAAAACTTGGACATTGTCCCAAAGAGTTTATGCTGGATGAAAGCAAACAAAAACTTTAACTGTAAAAAGTATTGCTAATATGAACATTTTACAGAGGATAAATAGTCTTGAGGTGAGATAGATAAATGTAACACCCCCCCCCCCAAAAAAAAAGGTAGTATCTGCCATGCTTGTGAAAACCAGGACTATGGAACTGCAGAAGAGAAGGAAGTAGGTTCAGGAAACTGCTATTAAGTCCTGTATTCACAACAATTCCGGAACACACTTATAAACACACTTAGCTGTTTATAGCCAACAAAGTTTTCCAAAGGAGATGTCTTTATTGCTAGAACTGAAAGATGTACAAGACAATGACCATGAAATAGTAATCTGACATACTTCATGGTATAGTTTGCTAATGTTAACTTTTAATATTACATTTGGATATATTATTTAAAATTCTGTTCTAAAACACAGCAATTTATTTTATTATTCAGTTATTTATTAATATTAAAGCTAATCCACATGCTGTAGATAGCTTAATAGGATTCTATATTTGATCTTTCTATAGTAAAGGTTTCCCTTGCACATATGTGCTAGTCGTTTCTGACTATAGGGGGCGGTGTTGATCTCTGTTTCAAAGCCGAATAGCCAGTGCTGTCCGAAGACGTCTCCATGGTCATGTGGCCGGCATGACTAAACGCCAAAGGAGCATGGACGCTGTTACCTTCCCACCAAAGGTGGTCCCTATTTTTTCTATTTGCATTTTTACATGCTTTCGAAACTGCTAGGTTGGCAGAAGCTGAGACAAGTAACAGGAGCTCACCCAGTTACAAGGCACTAGGGATTCAAACCACTGAACTGCCGACCTTCCGATTGACAAGCTCAACTGCCTTACCCGCTGAGCCACCATGTCCCTGATCTTTCTATATCCATACAATTAAATATATTTATAAAAGTGTACTAGACATTATAATATACATGTATGTATACATGTATTTTGTATTTATTTAACTTGCTTATTGGAGATGTGACACAATCATATTTTTATTTTGCATTTACTCAATACATCTCAGAACAATTACTATCTACAAATTGTAGTTGGGAACAATATATTATTATTTATTTCAATTATTTTTGTATTAGCAGCTCAGCATAATTCCGGGTCACTTACAGTAAATATAAAATCCAACATCAATAAACAAAAATATTAATTCAGTGTGCAGATAGCTACCCGATGTGCCAATCAGAAAGCAGACAATTCTAATAACTATGTATGAACCTCTTTAAAATATTATAGACAATAACTAACCAAATAAGTCATCAGGTTCCTCTGTTTGCCCAGTTCCAGGAATTTTCAAAATACTTGAGACGTCAGGTTCCTCACATGAAAACAATTTACCATGAGAATACTGCTTGACTTGATATCTCTGCAAGAAAAGCAGATTATTTATGTATTTAAATTATATGCTACCCATTTCATCTGCAGGCAACTCAAGGCAATTATTAAAAAACTGATAAAAGCATGGAAGCATCAAACCAATAATATTAAATTAGCTTAACATTCACAAAGATGGGGAGGAAGGAGCTGTGTGTGTGTTTTATCATGGTCTGTGAATCACCTCAAGAATAATGTGCCCCATTGGACCTCCATGCCACCTAGTACAGCCAAGTCTATAGATACTTTTGGATATTTACAAATAAACAATAAATGCAAATTAACTAAAGGAAAAAATATCAGGGTCACATGTAGTAATACCATCTAGACTAGAGCTATGCATATAGCACCTATGAATATTTTAGAGCTGCTGCATCTATTCCTGAAATCATAGTTCTATTTTCTTTAATATATCTATTTTGTAGTTGTATAAGTTTTACTTGTTTAATATAATCCTTAATAAAATTGGAAATTATTAAATTATTTTAAAAATCCATAGAGCTTTCTGAAGCTGCTGTATAATCCCAGAAAAAACATGTGATTACATTTACCACTCTCCAATTTGAAGACAGAATACTAAGTACCTAACAGCCTTATTTCAACTACTTCCCAAAAATTGATGATCTAATGTTTTATGTTTAAACAGTCAAAGCAAAACTAAATGGGGCTCAAGAATTAAAGAAACTTTATAGAATGTCTACACCCAAATCAGTTCAGGCTTCTGTATTAAAAAGAAGAGGCAAAATGCCTATTCACACTTTAAAACAAAATGCCACTTACTGCCAATTTCTTTTTTAAATCTTTTGTTGCTTTTCTCTTTGACATCTTGTTACTAGGGGAAAACAAACAAAAGATGAAAATAAGCTTCAATTGAATTAACCCTCTTTTTTTACATTCATGAATCTTCAAATGGTATCGCTATAAAATCTTTATTCTAGGCTTGTCCAAATGCAAGCTCCCAAATTAACTTTGCTATGTCCAAAGCAATCTCTAATTTAAGCCGGGCCGGGCAAAAGGCCAGGGCAGGTGCCCGATTCTTAGCTATACCAACTCAAACCCTTTAATGCAGGTGTCCAATCTTGGCAACTTTAAGACTTGTGGACTTCAACTCCCAGAATTCCCCAGCCAGCAGTGAGAGAGGAGAAAGGGATGAAGATCAAAGGCCCCACCGGGAAGGCATAGATGAAGATGCCAAGGAAGAGGAACAGAATGAAGACAAGGAGGAAGATGAGAAAGACCCACTTGAACCTTCTCTACAAGATGTACTTCAAGGTCTTGAAGTACGGTGAACCACAGGAAAGAGGTCTCAAGGTGCCTGCAACAAAGAGCATCTCAGTGGGTAGAGGAAGTCAAGGTCACCTAACATAGGAGCTGACAACCCATCACAGGGGCCAAGATGGAAAGTTATGGCCAGGGTGACAAGACTGACTTTGAGACTGAGCAGGGAGCCCATCCTACCACCATCTCTCTGATTTCTCTGGAAAAGAAACGGGTAAGTCAAGAACCCTTTAGACACTAGGGGTCTTCAACTTTGGTCCCCAGCCAGTGACTCGGTGGACTTCAATCCCCAGAATTCCTCTGCCAGTGACTTTAAGACTGGTGGACCTCAACCCCCAGATTTCCCCAGCCACTAAGTCTTAAAAGTTGCCAAGATTGGACACTCTTGCTTTAATGGAAAGAGAGAGAGGAGCATTCATTCCCAAGGCACCAACCGAGATGGCTGGGGATGGGCGGGGAGCCGACTCAGTTAAAGTAGGGATTTTGCTTTGAATTGACCCTCTCTCTCCCTGAACAGGGAAAGACAAAGAAAGCCCCACCACCAGCCAAAACAACCCTAGAAGGACCCAGCTTGATCTAGTGCAGGGGTTTCCAACCTTGGCAACTTTAAGACTTGTGGACTTCAACTCCCTGAATTCCTCAGCCGGCTTTCTGGGAGTTGAAGTCCACAAGTCTTAAAGTTGCCAAGGTTGGAGACTCCTGGTAAAAAAAGTGCTGGCCTAGGAAGCAGGGGACTGAGAGTTCCAGCCCTAGGCATTGGGGTGGGGGAACACCCTTGGTGACTTTGGCCGGGTCACTTTCTTTCCGCTCAATCTACCTCACAGGGTTGGTGGTGTTGTGAAGAAAATAGGAGGGAGGAGTATTAGGTATGGTCCCCGCCCTGCATTACTTAGAAAATAAACAGAAGAGGAATAGAAGCACATAAATGAAAAGCAGGCACGGCCCCTCGTCTCCGTCTCCCGTTGATTCCTGAGCGGTTCCTAAATTTGAAATATAACTATGTCTGGATAATTCTTAAAACGGCTCTGAACTTCCCGAAGCGCTACGGCCACAGTCGGGAGACCTCCTGCCCCTCCCTCTCCCCCCTCTCTCACCTGTGGCTCGCGCTCTCCTTCCCAAGGTTCCAAACCGCCCCGTCTTGCGAGGGGGGAAAATAAACCGCCAAGAGCGGGGTGGGGGAGAGATGCGCAGGCGCAACTTCCCGGCTACACACTGCTTTTTTTTCCCGCGCCGAAACTCAAAACTTACTGCCAGCACGTCCCATTGCGTACTCGAAAGGGGGCAGCGGGGGGGGGAGATGAGCCAAAGCGGTTCGTTATGACGCCCGTAAATTCCTTCTTGCTATTCTATATAAAATTTCACAGTTCACAAAGAGGGGAGAAAGGAAGTTAATGGTACTTTTTCCCCTGAAGGGGTACCCCCTATTTTCTTTAGTAGATAGTTTAGTCCAGGAACTTTAAGACTTGTGGACTTCAACTCCCAGAGCTCTTCAACCAGTTTTGCTGGCTGAGGAACTCTGGGAGTTGAAGTCCACAAGACTTAAAGCTGCCAAGTTTGGGAACCTCTGATTAAAGCTTAACCCTTTTACCACGCATAGCCGCAAGAATAAAGGAAGAGCGCCATCTAAAGGCCAGAGGATATTGCGAAGAAATTGTCCTGTAATGTTTACCTGCGTTTATCTGCAAATTGGTAACATTGTACTGTAGCTGCTATGTGGCTTTGGAGACTGACTAGGAGGAGGCATGTCAAGGAGTGGCATGGAGAACAGTCGAAATCTGTAGTTCTTCCCTGTAAGCATCTCTTCCCTATTGAAGAAAAGCTTAGAAACATATTGCAAACAAATACAGATATTTCAAGATTGCTTATCTGTTTAATTAAAAATAATATCTCCATGGTGCCTCATTTAAAATTTTAGACATTGTGTGTAATGACAACACTGGAACACCTGAATTCTTCTAGTAGTTCTTATTTTTGTTCTATTAACCAACAAACAAATGTTGTTATGCAATGTAAATAACTTGGTATGGTAATTTCTCCCCTCTTTTCCATGCAATTTTATGTAGAAGTTTGAAAAATCTAACTATTCATCTGTTTTCACTAGATCTATGATTTGTTTGGTTCTGGCTTAGTGTCTTGTTTGAATCCACCCATTTTATTTATAATACATGGTTTATAGTCTAACATAGTTTGTTAATCTAGTGACCTTGGCTGTTTCAACAAAACTATGCTTGATTCTGCTCCTACACATAAGTTGCTCAAGTATCTTACCCTGAAAGATGTTATCTTAAACAAAAAAAAGGCCAATTGTTATAATTCAGCACAGGAAGTTTTTTACAGGATATTCTCAACGAACTCTTTAAACTTGCAGAAATATTTCCTATCAAGTGCACAGGTAACCCTCAATTTACAACCACAATCAAGCCCAAAGTAGTGAGAAATTTGTTAAGTGAGTTTCCTCCATTGTATGACTTTTCTCACCACATTTGTTAAGTGAATCACTGCAGTTCTTAAATTAGTAACACAGTTGTTGAGTGAATCTGATTTCCCCATTGACTTTGCTTCTCAGGAAGGTGCCAAAGGGGTGACCCTGGGATGCTGTAGCTGTAGTAAATGTCAGTCAGTTGTCAAACATCCAAATGCAAATCACATGACCATAAGGACACTGCAACAGTCATAAGTGTGAAAAATGGTCATAAGTCGCTTTTTCCCATGCTATTGTAACTTTGAATGGTCACTAAATGAACTGTTGTAAGTAAAGGACTTTCTGTATTGCATTTCCTATTGCAATTGTTTTGTAGTATGAACAATTATGATGAACAAGGATTACAGTGAAGATATAGAATACAAATATATATAAATATACACACTCTTCCCAAGCCATCTACATTTTCAGGCTGAAAGTGACTGACTGACCCAAGGTTGCCCTTTCATGCCTAAGGCAGGACTAGAACTCAGTCTCTTTGTTGCTAGGCCATCATCTTTACCACGACACTAAACTTATATACTTATATAATTTGTCTTATATACATGTCTTTCTCTTACATACAGCTTAGTTTAGCACAGAGATGGGGCTGTAATCTACAACTTCCTACACTTCTAGCCAATATGGAATTGTGGAGTTATGCATCATTAATATCTATAATACTTCCAAAAGTATAGTTTCTCTATGCCTAAGCTGATACTTCCATTTTACAAGATTTCCAAAACACAACAGAATTTTGCTAACATAAATAGAATTTATTATAAATTATAAACCACTGCTTTATACTCTTTGGATCATGGTTATTGATACTCATTCTTTACTTAGAGCTTAATAGCAATTTTTAGTCATATAATATATTCAGTTACTCATTACTAAATAACTAATGATATATTGGGAAAGTATTACTGCCATGGCATTTCCAAACCACCTTGATTCAACCATTCATTCATATGCATTTAATGCTAATAAAATTTTTCCTATTTTATTTCCGTTTCTGTTTCAAAACCAAATAAAATCCTGATACCTAATAAATACATAAAACCTAATAAAAATTAAAATCCAGACACATGAAGGTCCCCAAGTTCCCCGCTGATTCAGTAAAACTGATACTTATATGGCGGTATTAGTTCCTAATTTTTACTGAATGAAATTAGAGGGGAATGGAATTGTAAATTGTTTATGTGCAATCAATCAGCTTTGTATGAATTTAAAATATGTCATACTACTGCTTAGTATGATTGGAACTGAGACTGTCTGAAATTCACAATATACATTAATTTGTCTAACACTTGCAGAATTAAATTCTCAAAATAACCCAGTTAACCTCTAAGAAAGTTTGGTGGTTTAAATTTTCTATTAATCCAAGCCCAAGTTTCAACAAACAAGTAAATTTCTAGGCTAAGGAGGAACTGTGCATTACCGCCTCTTGCCAAATTTTATTCAAAAGTTTTAGGAGAAACTTGTGTGGCAGCTAAATTATAAAATATTCTACCACAAGAGGCTGGAAATGAGACCATGAGAATATATAGTCTCAGCAATGCTCCAGAACTGTTAAGATGCTATATTCATACTCTATATATAGTCATACAGCACCATTTAACAAGTTGTTGGGATAAGGTGTCTCCTTTTATTCTGATGTCTAAAACTGAATGGAGGCAGGGCTATCTAACAACTCCTCACCATAAAAAAGCATCAGTTCCATCATCTGAACTAAAAATAAACATACATACATCTATGCACATGTGCATTAATGTTTAGCTGATTCTCTGATGAATTGACATCCTACATTATAAAGGCCTTGTTTTATTTGCCATAACCTGAGTTTTTAACATCATGCATCATTTATTCAGCCATAATTACAGATACCACTTCTAGGGAATAATACAATCAAGTACCATTAAAACTTTAGAACATTATAAACCAGTTTCAAATGAGACATCAGAATGACAAGAGCAACATTGCACAGCAATGGCTGTCCCTTTTGTATGATTTTGTGATATGTCTATAAAAGAGGCAGAGCTTGTATTATGTCAGTACAACACTGCATACGTCATATGCCCTTTATATATACCTTTGGGCATAGCTGTTTATATTTTCTACAAGCAGCAAGCTTGTTCTACCCCTCTAGAATTACTCCAGAAGCAACCCTTCCACTAAAGAGTTTATTTCTTTCTGTTCCAGTAATAAACTATAGGTCAATGGAATATTTTCTGTTCCTCTATGAAACTACTTTTAACCAAGTTCAAGTTTGCTAGTTTCTAAAAAGCTATTAAGATGACCCTTTTTCAATATTAAGCTCTTGAGATGTATTTAGATTAAAAACTCTTCATTCCCACTGACACAAGAATAAGGTTACTGCCTAGGAATACTAGTCCACTGCCAAAAAGAGAAAGCTGGTTAATGTCAGGAAATTCTATATTGCTAATATGTCAAAATTATTTCTTCATGATAAAGCTGTGTGGAAAACTATGATTTATTGGCTGATTTGTCTTTCTCTTGCTTCCTGTACCAACTGGGACATAAAATAGTCATAAAAGTCCAGACAAAAGGAATGTGAAACAAATAAGAATAATTAGACAATAATTCCTTTTTTTTAAAGGAATGAGCGGACAATGAGTTTTTTTAAATTGCAGTATAAAAACATTTACTCAAATTAAATGCAGAAATATTTATTTTGGCTTGTGGAGTTTTTTTTGGGTGGAAATTTTTGTTTATAAAATATAGAAATAGCCAACACTAAGCAAACTTTTGAACTCCAATATAACAAGTGATTTAATACTTCAAGAATATGGGTTTGAATAATGGTGTGCAATAAGGACACCCACGTATGAAATTATGCAACTGGGTAGTGCATTATAATCATACACTCTTTAGTGCAAACTTCATTGTGCTTGTTTACATATATTTAACAAATTAATTACTGTTTTAAGGGAAAACTCGAGCATGGGTTACTACAAGGCATTTCAAGTCCATCCATCCCTCAGAAAAATATACAGATGCAGGTAAAAGTTATGTTCAGGCATCCTTCCCCATTCCAATAAGATGACATCCTATATATATACCACAGCCCATTCCCTGTCTGTTACAGAAGAATGTTTATTTTTAGATGCTATCAAATTCTCAATCATCTTTGCTCAAATGAGTAAGAAGCAGAAGCAAACTTTGTACAAAGACTCAGTAAATTAAGTGATCAAGATTAAGCTGTACTGCTGAGGCAATCTAATGGTTGGCAATGTATGAACATGACTTAATCCCAATACTTACTGAAATTCCATCCACATCCATGCATATTTTATAACATGATGCCACTATGGCCCAACTATCCCAGTAGCTCATGAAGCTGACATCTTGAATTACATAGGAAGTTTCATCTGGAGTTCCCCTCCCCCCATACCCCAAATTCTAAAGCTAAAATATCTGATCATTTATCTTGTGGTTCATTGCATTAATACCACAACATTAAATAAAGCTTCGAAAAGGTCTGTAAATAACCTAGGCAGCTGAGATTCTTCCCAAATTTTACATCCAGACACAAATAAAGTTCAGTCTCCTATCTGTGTTCCTCTGCTGTGATTCAGTAAAAATATCCATATATCAAATATTTTGGAAAATGATTACCAGCTGTACAATGTAATAAAAACAATGAATGTGGTAGCAACACACATATCCCTTTATATGCCTTGAGAGTCACATTTTTGGCTGAAGTCTTAAATAACTTACAAATCACATAGATAACATGTACAGTTTTAAGGCGCATTGAGGAAGTTGTATGTCATTGTAAAAAATGGTCTGCGACACAAGTGGACAGTAAGGCAGAGTTCAATTATTCTTCAGTTTTCCTATGTTGAGTATCCCTTTGTGTAGAAGTTAATGATTGCACTGTTCCTTCCACATATTTGTTGTAGTCTGTTCATAGATAATAGCAAACACCATTTTTCTTCGGTTACATGTGGATATTAGCATAGAGTTCTTCTATTTGAGAGCTGAAGTATTTACGTAGCTCAGGTCTCTTTGCCTTTAAGGTTGGTGTTAGCAGGCCATTCTCAATAGAGAACAGTTCAGAATGAAGGGCGATGCTTTTGATCTGAAAAAAATGAAGGTTAAATCAGACTTTGCAAATTTTTTATTTGGGAATAATGCTACATTTACAGTACAATTAGACTGTGAAATAACATAAAACAGTATCTGAACCAGTTTATTCTAAGCAGTAAGTGATACTCCATATTATTAAGGATTTAATATAGGAGCTGAATAACAAAGGCTGTTTATTGAAACCAATCACCCATATTTATAAGAAAAAACATTTTTCTCTTTTCTTTAAAATAAAAATGTAACCAAAATGACTGGTAGTGTTAATGCAAAGGTAGGTTAAAAAATTCCCTTAAAAAATAGATCTTGCTAATTTCGCTGTAATTAGTCAGTTAAGAGTTTATAGCTCTACAGCCCAAAATGACATTGAGGTAGAAAGTTATAGTACAGGCAGGTTATAGTATAGGCAAACATTTGAAATTCCCACCTGTTCAAATGACTTCAAGCCAAACTCCTTTCCTGTCTTCAACATATCTTCCAGAATGTATTTTTTTAAATCCTGTTGGAATTCAAAGCATAGTGTTACAGAACAATATGACAACGATATGAGTCTTATTTATTATTTGTGGACCACAAATAATAAATAAGGGTCACTGAACTTATTTAATTTATAAGGGCTAATTAGAAGCTATCTTTGCAAAAAAGCCAGGACCAAAAATAAGCAATGATTTATTCTTTTCCAATACAATCCCCACACACATCAGGTGTCCTTAGACAGTGAGATCAAGCCCAGAAGGCACAAAATTATATTTAATCTAAAGGATTAGCTGATTTTAATGATTTTAAGTTTTAAATTTGAAATTTGAAAGTTATAAACTGTGGTTTTATTTGTTGTACACCGCCCCGAGTCTGCAGAGAGGGGGCGGTATAGAAATTAAATCAAATAAGTAATAAAATTGACCCAATCCTAGCCTGTGAGTCATTCAAGATGGTTAAGAATAATTAGTTTCCCAGTAGTTTAACAACACTGTTTGCTGATAGGAGGGACTGTGTGCTGAGTTTTTTGTCCTGGCTATGCAAATCCTCCAGTGTTGCAATTATTATGATACCAATGGGGAAACATGAGTTAACTCCTTATTTAAGTTGTTTTGTTTTATGTGATTGACCCTTTGTCTATTTTGTGGGTTTCTCATATTACTAGAAATTATTTATATTTTCTTTCCTTTTTCCTTTTAATCCAAATCTAATTGCTTCGGGGCAGTGTTGAGCTTCAAGGCTTAGTAACAGATTTCCTGATATTTCACTGGCAACCATGGCTGGCATCTTCAGAGGCAAAATGGTGTGCCAATTCCTTTTGCTTACTATTCTTTTTCTGTGTTTTGCATAATGATTACTAAAACAATCATATGACAGATGCATATGAATGAATGCAATCTTTTAACTGTCAAGTGAAATCAGGAAATCCAGGCAGTTCAAATGAATATAAAGGTTTATTAAAAACTTAAGTTCTCTACAAGAATTGTGGTAGATAAGAGTCAACAGAAAGGGACTCAAGACTGATGATCCATTTGGCCCCTCCCTGGAGCTCAGCCAAGTCATTTCCTGCATTAACTCTTTTACCTAGACTGGAAACTGCATAGATCCGTGATGGCGAACCTATGGCATGGGTACCACAGGTGGCACACGGAGCCATATTGGTAGGCACGTGAGTTCAGCTCTGGTGTGAATGTGCATGCCAACCAACTGGTTTTTGGCCCTTCCAGTCCTACTGGAAGTCAGCAAATGGACAGTTTCTGGCCTCGGGAGGGCCTGCAGGGGGAGGGCGGTTGGAGAAGGCTGTTTTTGCCCTCCTCGGGCTCCTAGAAAGGCTCTGGAGCCTGGGGAGAGCAAAAAACGGGCCTATCGGGCCCACTGTGCCATCACTTGCCAGAAGTGGGGGTTGTGCAGGGGGTTGTGCATGCATGCGTGGGATGGCAGGACGCATGGAATTATGGGTGTCGGCACTTGTGCATGCGACCTGTTGAGTATTGAAACACTCTATGTTGGCTTATTTTCATGTTTGAGGCTACTTTAAGAAGCAATAGCCTGTGATTGGAAATGAGGTAATTGCTCTGTTGCAGAGAGCAATATATACGAAGTGAACCTGGTAACGTTCTTCTTGTTTGCTTCTTGTTGGCTTGTTTTACCTAATGTTTCTCTAGTGTGATGTACTGATATTCCGTAACTGATAAGTATATCATGGTTTATGTGTCTGTGTGCTATTGCATTATATTATACTACAGTATATGAATATACTTGATTATTGCTGATATATAGCTTAATATAGTATTTGTTAAGCGTATTATCTGTTTATTATTTACTCTATGTCTAGTAACTTTATACAGTATAG
>JANHFP010002612.1:9166-21848 GCA_032468135.1 Calamaria suluensis | reverse complement strand
AAGTTTTTAGCTCCCGGCGAAAAGTTGGCAAGTCCGGGAGCCTTCGCAGTGCAGGTGGTAGTTCATTCCAGAGGGACAGGCCTGCCACAGAGAAGGCCCTTCTGCTAGGGGTCACCAACCGACATTTCGCAGACAGATTTAGGAGAAAAAAATGTTGGCAACCTCAAAGATTGTCTATGAAGTTCGGGAATACATGGTTTAAGCTTCAAAGGAAAGGTGCTTTGAACCCGTGTTGTCCCACAGTTAGGCCTGTCCGCCTACAAACTCTACTGTCCAAATTCTACAAGACTTTACACTAGACTTTACAGTAGTCTGTTAATCAGCTAAGAAGATTCAGGTTCTGCTGCTTGCACTAAGCACAAGATGCAAAATATTGTTTCTTAGTGTCAGAGCCTTTAAGATGTGTATACTTCTACTGCTAGAATTCCAAAGCCAGCCATGCTGTTGCTTTAAAGGTGCCGAGATTGAAAAATACTGACATAAAGTATTATATAGATGCTCAATTGCCCTTTTAATCAGTTTCAAAACATTTTATCAAAATATATTCATTTATCTTAAAACCTTAACTTAAACCTCATTTTTGTAAAGACTAACTAAAATTACCGTGGCAGACCTTTTTATGAACTAAGTAATACAAAGAAATAGAAATGCATGACTGCTTACCTCTATTTCGACAGACTGCATAGCTAAGTCACATGGTGGTTTCAGAGCTTTAGGTCTTGTGGCATACCAGTAGGTTGTCAGGGCTGCAAAAGCACCAAACCCCATCAGTGTGTTTGTTGGAAGGGTACGTACATACTGCCTTACATCGCCAAGTTCTGGCATTCGCAGATGCCGAAACAATTCATGGGCTTGCATTGTGATAGGCTGCATTTATTCAATCTGCCGCAATCTCTGTCTGCTGTAATAAACTGTTGACAAAAAAGAGAAGTGAGCCCAATCTCATATGGAATAAATGAAGCCTTCCTCTTCTCTCAGGGGAAAGGATGTGTCTTCCAACACCATACCAAGTTGGAAACATCTACAGGTAATCCCTGACTTATGACCAGTCACTTAGCAGCCATTTGAACTTACAATGGACCTCCCCAGAACTATGTACAATCCAGTTTCAAAGTTCCAAGACACACACACACCCCATCATTTTGGTCACCTCTGAGGCACTTAATAACTGGTACACATTTACATCTATTTGCAATGTCCTGTGGTCACATGACTATGATTTACAGAGTTTGTTAAAAAGCAGTTTTTGCTTCCATTTTTGGTAAAAAAAAATCCATTGGCTATAATGTTTTTATTTAATGGTTACTGCAAAAAAGGTCATAAAATTGAGTGTGTCATCATGTGTGACATACTTAACAAATGACACAATTTATGATAATTAATTCAGGCTCAATTATGATCATAAGCCAACGACTGCCTATATATTCTACCCAACAGTTAAAAGTATTTTTCTATGGCAGATCTTTTAAAAACAGAGATTGCCAAATGACATACTCCATGGTTTAAACATATAATTGTTTGCATTTTTTGTATGTACTTTAGGCTGAAGGGCATATTGCCTTAAAATAGTAAAAAAAAAGTTACTTTCCGACAAAACTCTCTCTCAAGCTCTCTCAATGCATTTTTAAACCCTGATCCAATATACAAGGTTTTTATACATGACTTGCCACCCTGGCAACAGAACACTGAAGGAATTTTCTTCTCCTTGTCCTTTAAATCTCCAACTGGGACAAGGAGAAGAAAAAAAAGAGCAAATATTCTTTTTAAATTCTTTTTAAAGACCTGGTGTGTCTGTTCAGCTTATGTTTCGCTCTGCTGGCAAGGTCTCTCAGAACACCCGTCACATGCTCACTCTTACATCTTTTGCCCACTAGGCCAAAGTTTACCAGTAGACAAAATGCATACTTAGCTTTAAGATAAGGTGGGACAATGGAAACAAGAGTCTGAGGCCATCCCACTGCATGCTCCATGGAACGTGGCATGCAAAGAAACAATGTTCACCTCAGAAACACGCAAGTAGCAGCAACATTCATTATTGTCCATCAACAGCTTATTCTTATTCCCAAACAAAACTTGGAAAGATCAGATGTAGACAGTTTTGATATACTAAGGCGGCAGATGTTATGAAAACAAGGGTAGAAAGCCTAACTTCTATCTGTTTTTCATAGTCACCTACATGCTAACAGACTCTAAAATCTTCCATCCTCTCCCTCTGGACTGGGTCCTGAGTTTAAGCTGAGGAACAGACCTCCTCTGTGTCACCACCATATTCATCCATAAGAGTAACTGCAACTAGAAGAGTAATTGCAACTAGAATTTATTCAGTTCTCCTGGAACAACCTTTCAGAATCTTCTCTTGAATCTGGGATTCTTCCTCCTCTGCAATACAGGGATAAAACTGATCTTTGCAATTGGTGGTAAAGATTACAGAATGGTTTGATCATTCAGAAGCATGGCATATATGCCAATGATTACCAAATCATTAACGATGATTTTAGGTCAGCAACTCAGAATGAATCATATTAAATAAAAACCTACACAGTGGAGCCTCAAGATAGAACATACAGAGTAAAATAAAGTACACAAGATAGAAGATCTGCAATTCTTCCACTATTTAGTTATCAGCAATATATAGATTTTACAACCTATGCAGTGCAGTGGCAAGAGTTATATTTGGGAGTGCTAGTAGAAATCGTATTTACATTTTTGGAGTCCATTCCAGAATTGAAATTACAACAGGTGTCAGGAACTCTTTGCATATGTCTCAATAAGGAATTAAAATATAACAATGAGTTTGTGTTTCAGTATTCAGTATTCATCAATGCAGGATTAAAGCCTTTCCAAATATGGAGTCTTATGAAATTTTCCCTCCAGCTCTGATGAATTAATACTGAACCATTGTTACTGTATGTAAATTCTTCTAGAAATTTATTGAGAGTTGACCTAGGTACAATGTTGCCTTTGGGGCTAAAGTGAACCTTTATTCAATAAGGTGCATAACTATCCCTTATTTCAACTTTCGTAAGTCTTGCCTCCAGCTACCCTGTTTCCTCCAAAATAAGACATCCCCTGATAATAAGCCCAATCGGGCTTTTTCCATTTCCCTGCATCTTTAATATTCTGAATAAAATATCTTTCTCCTTAGCTTCAAGCTGAATCGTTCCCAAGTTACACTATTTGTGCTACACCAGTTAGATTAAACTCCACTGTAACGTATTTGAGTAATTTCTGTTCCTCACTGTAACAAAATCTTATTTGCACTAATGCTGCTGTTTACTGCTTCAGAACATATTTCCGTACATTAAAGCATAAAGTTTCCTGTGAACCACTTTAAAAATGTGACAATGAGAGGTAATATTTTGCTCAGTCAATTTATTTAGGGCTTTTCCAATCATGCTAAGTAGTTGGGCCTTACAAGTATTTCTGCAATCAAGACCATTAGATTAGTAAGAAAAGAAATTACTAAAAAAAAAAACCTAAATGTTATCCAACAGGAATACTTTAAAGAACAGAGCAGAGCTGGCTGGAGAATTCTGAGAGTTGAAGTCCACAAGTCTTAAAGCTGACAAGTTTGGGAACCTTTGATTTAAATAGATATGGCTCTTAATTTTTCTATAATCCAATGGCCAAACTTCTTTTTCTAGCCACCACGGCCAGGATCCAAAAAACCCAGTGGGCAACAGGTTGTGAAAAACTAGGTAATCTAATCTAACATCTTTTTTTCACATAAACATTAAACACACCAACACTTCTCTTCTGCCTGTCTTACATACACAAGAAAAAACTCACATTAGGTATTGAGCTATAATATTGCTGTCCTAAAGGCATATTATGCAGTATTTTTATTTTCAAGCTCTTAAGATTCCACCACAGAGATGTGGATTCACGTGTCTAAGTCAAAATCAAAAGCGTAGCATTATATGTGAACCAGGTCAATACCTTCTAATACTGTTGTCCAAGCAGCATATACCTACAGTAAATTCAGGGTGAGGCAAACTTTTTGATTACACATTCATAGCTATAACTTTAATTCAACAAATAATTTGCTCATTAGTCCAAACTTTTAGCTTTAGAAACCTGTCGGTGAAAGAGCTATGGAGCTCTGACCCTGTCTTGTTTATCTTGCTCAGCTAGTCAAATGAATGCCATGCTTCCAGCCAAAAACAGTCCCTTGACACACGCCTAAGTAAAATACTGAATCAGCCAAGATGTGGTCTTTTCAGCTGCGCTCAGCTTAGCAACCGTCATCCAAGTTGACTCAGTGTACTCATTCCAAGCTCCTCCTCCTCCTTTTGCCAAGTACAATCATCTATTTACAGAGGGCAGAATGCTCTTCTATTGTCTGCCAGTAGGCAGGCATCATTCGAGGGCAACTGCCAACTTCTTCAGTATAGTGCTACCCCAGAGGAGCCAATGGCTTTTCTCCTTCTAGCTCTGCTGATTAAATTGAAGGGGGGGGGGAGAGAAGTGAAATTTATAATGACTTGTTTAATCAGGATCATTGTTCTAGAAATCAGCTCCACCCTATGCTAAGTGTGATGCTTCTGGCAAACCACACTATTCATTCATTACTTTCAGATTGGGGTGGAAGATATGCCATTCAAATTATTACATAGCATTGCATTAATTCCTCTGCAACTCTTTCCTCATTTTTAAACTAGGGGATATGTCAATGTCTGAAAAATCTATCTTAAGTTTTGAGGAGGAGTTGACAGACATCAAACTAATTTAGGGAAGTGTCAGCTGAAAGAGGACACTTTTCCATTTTTCTTAAATGGCATACTGCAAGTATAGAATAGAATATACTTTTATTATGGTCATCGACCAGCAATAGACATACAATATATTTAAAAATAATAATACTGACATTAGTAGTGGATAATAACATCCCCATTAAGAAAATACATGTTCTCTCCCTGGCAATCTCTCTAATAAGAAGAGAATATATACTGACCTATAAACTCTATATAACTCACACTACAAGAAAACATGTGCGATATCTTCGACTTCTCCTTTACCACATACATACCCGTTCTGCAATTGGTGTTCTCCTATATCTACTCTGGAGAAGTGCTGAGGGGAGAATATTAAATCTGGCTCCGAAGAAAGCTATTCTTTCTTTTGGGAAGATCGGAATCATTTAGATATCTTGGCGATTCCCACACACCCTGTTTGATTCTGTCCCTACTGTGGAGAGGCAACCTATTTAGTTCTTCCTGGAACTCCATGTCCTCTATCAATATCTCTTCTATCAATTACTACTTTCTTTGCTTTGTAAAAGCCTAGGGACATTAAGGATACAGATGAGAGCCCAAAGAGCCCAGCTTGTGGTCTAACACCTGTTTCCAGAGGGAGGGAAAGTTGTCAGTCAACATTCTGGAAACATTCTGTCCCTCTGGAAAGAAATGATTAATTGACCTCTGCCTGTGTAAAAGAAATATTTAATTGCATTTGAGGACTGCTTCAATAATTGCATATTAGCTGCTTGCAATGTACGCTCCAGATGTGCCTTCCATGTCCCTTGTGAGTGGAAGACCACCCCAAGGTATCTAAATGTCTTAACCTGTTCCAATCTATGTCCTTCAATTTTCCAGTATTGCCTAGGTCTTTTATCAAAAACTAAAATTTTTGATTTATCAAAGTTAAGGACCAACTTGTTCTGTCTACAATAGCCAAGTGTTGCCCTAATTGCTCTCTTCAGTCCTAAGGCCACGTAAAGAGAGGATTTTTTTTTGTATGTATATTTTTGCACCAGATGGTAAAGTACCAGGATATGATCTACCATAGATCTTCTTTCTCTAAAAACCAGCTTGTTCATCTTTGATTATCCGCCTTGAAATTAGCCAATCCTGAAGTTTATAGTTTAGGTGTTTGGCATACAATTTACTAATAACACTCAGAAAACTAATGGGTCTATAATTGCCCGGGTCATTTCTATTACCCTTTTTATAGATTGACATAATAATTACCAATCTCCAATCTTTTGGTATAAGGCCCATTGTATCTATAAATGAAAAGAGAGATGCTAAAAGTGGAGCCCACCAACTATTTCTGGGAGGACATTATCAGCACCAGATGCCTTATTAGCCTTAAGGGCTGCGATCAACTGGGATATTTCTTCTGATGTAACAGGGGGCCAGTAAGCAGTTTAGTTCAAACTAATTTGACTCTCCTTAGTTACATAGTCGGGGTCTGTATATAACTCTCTAAAATATTCTTCCCAGGCCTGAATTGGTATCTAATTAGTTGGGGGTAGGGGGATTTCTCCAACCCTCTGATGATGTACTAAAAAAGGGATGTATTTTTGCCCTGTGTATCGTGGCTTCTGTTTTCCATGATCTCATATTCATGCAAACCCTTGTCCCCTGGGGGGAGAAGAGGCTAAATTATAGGGGAAATCAAATCAATAAGTGGTTAATCTGTGACCGATAACGATTTCTTCAAATTTTCTAACTTGAATAGTATGTTATCTTTTCTTAGGAGAGCACCAAAAGCATTAATGAGACCAGTTTCTGTGCTGTTAAGTACATCTTAATCGACCAAGACTGTCTTACTCCCACTTTCTTCTTCTCTTTTCCAATGTTGAGAATTTGGAAGAGACAGTAATTCTGGGAGCTCACATGTTAATGATTAAAGGTTTAACCCTTTTGTCATGGGAAAGATTTGAAAGGAGGCTAGATGTGCCTTCATTTTAAATAGCATCAGTGGTATGGTAGGCTGTTTGAAAGTCAGAAGTTTCTGCTTCCAATTTGGGGCCTGAGGAAGCCATTCTGCGGCACGGAGATCAATCTGCCCCTCCAGTGACAGTGAAGAAGCTGGTTTAGGGAATTTAGTATAGCATTCTTGGTAATCCAGCATCCATAATTAATTCTGTTCATATGGGTTCTAAGTGCAACCTGATGTGTTTGTAGTGAGTGATGTGATTGATGTAATTGCAGGTGAAATGCTTTACTGTCTTCCAATAAAACATCTGTAATACTACTTCCTCCTCTTGTTGCCTTATCTGGAGAAGGACTGTTTTTCTGAGTAGGCTGCAGCTTCCTGTTTCCCCTTCTTTATCCTGAGTATGGGATTTACCCAAGTCTGCTGTAAGGAGTTTAGTGGGGATCCCTGTAGCACCATGTTGTGTTTGCAGAAAAACAGCTATATCTTTTTTCAATATCTCTGCATCTTGTTGGTTGTTCGTTGTTTAAATATTTTTGCCATAAACTATGTTGTATTATTCCATGGGAAGCTCTCCATGCTCTAAATTAGTTTGCTGTTAACCTTTTTAGTCTTTATCTCAGTCTCTATACTGGTTGTAGCTGGACTCATCATTTGTGAAAACAGCTGGCTGTCATTTTGCTCCCCTCCCTCCAGATCGGGAAAGTCTAGTATCTGCTGTTTTGTCAGATCTCTTAGCAGGTCCTGTTCTAACCTCCCCAGGTTGTTGGAAATTGAGGGGGGATAGTTTTACTTACAAATCTCTTGCCAGCAAAAGTGCTCCTCAATTTTTGGTTGTTTTGCATTCTTCACTGGTGGGAGAAATCTCGAGCTGGTGCCATGGCACTTCTTTCTTTTCCCCATGCCTTATTAGACCTTATTAGACCTTAGCAGCCAAAACTTTGTGTTTTGCACAGCTTGTGTCTGCACAGTTATCATCTCCGAAAAATAATATTTAAATAAAAAGGATCCAATACTAAAAATTGATAAAATATAATAAAACCAAGAGGAGCTGCTTCAAACACGCTCCAGCAACAGCAGCCCTTCCCCCTCTTCCCTATACTGCAAAATAATTACTTAACAGCCCAATCCTGGAACAGAAGTCCAGTTTTGCTTAATAACTCAAACTGGGACATAGGCAAGAAAAGTGATTGTTATTTTAAAACTATTGCCAAGTCAATTAAAGGATGATGTTCACTTCATAGCAACATGGGACAAAACCAGGTTCTTCTGTCCCTCAACCTGGAGATCTCATGGATATTGGACATTTTCTGTTTGATTAGCAGAGGAATTTTTTTTGTCCCAGTGTGGGGAAATATCAAAAATTAAATTTAAAGTGTGAGGAGATTAAAAAAACAAAACATTTATGTGGCTAAAGTTACTTTGTCTTGGTTGCCTTAATAAAATGAAAGTAGGGAGTCAATTGATCAGTTAAATATTGCTATGGGTTGGTGACTGCTTAAATTGTTTATACTATAGTTAGCATACTATCAGTTAGCAATAGTAACAGAAAAACAAAGATCTCCCTGCCCCTTCCCACTTACAGCACCAAGCAGGAATGAATCTAGAAACATAAAAAAATAATAATTTGTGACACTGCATAACATTTTAGTGGCTAGGCAGAGGCACATATCAGAGCTGACCATTAGTTCCTCTTGTTAAATATAGGAAATATAAAATATGTCATCCATGTGATCCGCTATGTAACTTCCTGATGAGGTACTGAGCTAAATGTTAGATTTAAAAGAGACAATGCTGCATAAACTAGTTGGCATTATATTTTAAACTCCTGAAAGCTCTAAAAGAAAGCAAGAAAAACCAAAGTCACATTATGGGTTATTTTGGGTATATTGCTAACATACACTTGAACAAAATCTTACATTACCAACTCTAGCAAAAAATTTATGAAGTCCTACTTAGGTTTTCAATGAAAGTTTAAACAGAAACATCTCTGCATTCTTGCACTTCTGAGCACTGGGCATTATTATAGTTATGTTGCTGCTTGAATTAGACAAACATTAATCCATGTACTAATCCACAAAGAACAAACTGGGCACTTTTCTGTAGTTCTAAGAAACATTCACCATATTTTAATCAGGGGGCGTTCTATAACAGCAAACTTTTTAATGGAACACTTTTCACATTTGTATTCCTTTGTAATTGAAAAGAATTATTAAAATAGTATCTTAGCCTATGAAGAGCATTATGATGGCTTCATTTGAGAAATAAAATATTGCTAAACCTGCATTCAGAGAACTTATTGTCTTTAAGGATTTCTTTTCTGGGGCCATACAATACGGAAGACAGATTCTTGTTGAACCTTTTGGAAAACTTCCAAAAGGGAGAAATTATTTGATTATTGGAAAGCTGAACCCATACAGATGACAAATTCTTATCTTCTGGATGTATCTAAGCAGAGGATAGATGACCATCTGTTATAAATGCTTTTTTTAGCCTTGGATAGACTAATGGTTTAACTGCCCCTTCATATACTATGATTTTATAAATACCACATAACTATAAAATCTATAACTATAAACAAGCTTTCCCCTCTAAGATTTTGCCTTCCTGAAAGCAAATTTTATTTATTTGAGGCAGGGTTGATAGTACCTAAACTTTAAAGACAAAGTTATAATTTACGTTGTTTCACCTTCCTACATTCATAACCTAGATCTTGTTTTTATCACAGTTTCAAATATAAGTCTAACATATTGCACCTTAATAAGGAGATTTAAGTGGTTGAGCAAACATTACAATTAATTGCTGGCTCTGCATTGCTTCAGAACAGCAAATTAGGCCACAAATTCTGTTCTCAGAAGTCAGTATTTAAGCAGCACTTCATTAAAGGTAAGCAAACATGAGTTTCAGAGCATTAGTGTCAAAACCTTGAGAAATTGGTATATTGGAAATCACAAAAAGACTATTAGTATGACCATACAGACTTGCCTGTAAAGACAACCCCGAGCTAGGCATTAGAGCTTTATACATTTACATGCTTTAATAGTTTTCTCCATGAATAAAATATGCTAAAATGTGGGTGACTGTCACCTTTGGGACAGTCACTTTGGGATAGTAAATTACCTAAATCAAATGTAGCTGCATGAAAAGTATTTCCTTTTCAATCTCTCAACATTGGAGGACTATGGGTTTCAATATTAAAAAACCCTTCCACTCCATGCATAATTATACCCATCACTATCCTGTCTCTATTCAGTCTTTTTAAATTCCTAGATGAAATGTGGTTGCCTTCTGCACTTTCGATGGGTGCTCTCTCCTCTCTCTACACACAGGGTATTATTACATCAACAATTAAGATACTGGCAAATTTACCAGTATTTATATTCTTTTTTAATGATATACCATGCAGAAGCACAAACATCTCCAGTAAACCAAGACTCCATCAAAATGATGACACATACAATGACAAAAACTCTGTCTTTACATACTTGGATCTTGTGTTTAAAGCAAATCTTTAAAACAGGTTTTGGCATAAAGAGATCACGACTTTATGTTTCATCAACCCTTTGCAGACAGGAATAAGTGGCATTTTTATCCACAGCAACTGCACACTATATAAGTGCTCAACCACAAACCTAAGATCTTTTCCTGGATGTTTGTCACCAATTCAGAACCTATATGCGAAAGGAGATTAATTTTTCACCCAGCGTGTATTTTTCTATGCTTCATTAAACTGAACCTTACACTGTTTGTAATCTGAATCCCTGATTTCAGAGTTTGGAGATTTCATTTTCATTTTTGAAGCATTAATACAAGCACATAGGGATGTTATTTGTTTAATCTGTCACTGGGAGAATTCACCACACATTTCTACTCGATTCTTCTTCTTTGTCCAGCTACTAATCCAGAAGAGGCGCTTTCTCTCTTTTTAATCCCATGACTAGAATCTGGCCATCAAACTAAAATAGCCAAGACATCATTAATAAATGTTAAATGTGATTTGGCTGTTCCTGAATAGTAATATCCAATATGGTGATATTTTAAGCGATGGAATAAAACCCCAGCCTTTTCTCTTGAAGAAGAAAATGACAATGTTGATCACAGGCTTGGTTACTTACAGCCACATTAGTAGCAGCAGCAACACCAAAAACAAAAGTTTCAGCAATCTTGTCCAGAGAATACAATCATTTCTGGATCAATTTAATCTCTGGAAATATATAGACAAAGAAAAGTCAACTTTTTAATTGCAACTCTTAAAAGCACCAGGTACTTCCAGAAGCTTCAAAAGGGATGGAAAAAGCAGTGGGAAATAGAGAGGCATTACAAGACATAGTGAGTATGTTGCCTAGGAGTTCATAGGCAAAGTGCCATAACTGCAAATTACCTTGTCACTGCAGGACTGGCTCCATCGAACAGATGTGATTTAATACCTGAATATCAAGTTTTTTGAATGAAAGACTGGTGTATCCTTCCAAATGCGGTGGAGGAAAGGCACACCGATCCCCATCTAACAACTCTCCTGTAATCCGAGGTCCCAAATGCAGCATAGGTGCCTTCAACGGAACAAAAGCCAAGCCACTGCCACCTCCCCGTTGCAAGCATTTGTGCCTCTATTGATCTCCCCGAAATCCAATAGCCCCAGACAACCCCCATTACCCACCCCCCAAAAAAGGGGGGGCTTAGTTGAACCTAAAGGAAACCATCGCCGCCAAATAACCCATTTCCTGCCCGCGCTGATAGGCTGCATCCAGCCAATACCGACCTAGAGACGATCCTATTGCAGTCCCTTGTCTGATCCGAGGGGCCGGGGAGAGAAAGCGCCTCTTCCTCCAAGCGGCCTAGGGAAGTGGGAGGCCCCACCTTTATGCCCCAGGGCTCCCAGATGTGCCGCTCCTTCCCTTCACTCGCCCGGCTCCGCCGCCCCCTTTTTCCCGGGCGCAACCAGAGGCAGCGGTGCAACTGCGGCGCCGGCCGGGCAGGTTGGGCTAGTCGGAAGAAAGGCGAGCAAGGCAAGGCAAGGCGGCGGCAGCTAGTGAAGAAGCGGGAAAAGCCCCGCTGCCCTCCAGAAGCCTTGCCTCGCTTGCGGCATGACAGCCTGGCTGGCTCACTCACCTGCTTTCCTCTCCGTCAGTCAGGCGGGCAGCCACCACTTATGCAGCCCGAGCGGTCTGAGGCCGGAGCGCCCGGCGCTCCTATTTAAGTCGCCCCTAAAGGGAGGGGAGGGAGAGAAACGAGTGGGACAGAAAGCAGCGCACGAAACGGAGGCGGCGCAGCCGAGTGTCTTGCGTAGCGCCAGGCCCGCCTTTCCAAGCAAAGCGCAGGGACAACGAGAAGACACTAGGACCAGTGAGAAGCCAAGGCAGCGCTCCTCGCCGCTCGCACCAATAGGAGAGGAGGAGGAGGGCGAAAAGCACGCAATGCCAAGGGCAGTCCATGGCGCGACGCGGCGGAAGGTCGGAAGTCAGCCCCGGGCGGTCTCAGTCCGAGACGCGAAGGGGAGGGGGGGGCGCGCCGCGCGTGAGCCCTCGGGTGCCGGTGCGTGGGCGACCGCTCGGAGCTTCCTCGGGGGGCCCTGGCGGTACTTTTGACGGCCTCGGGGACGGTTCTCCCGCGCACGTTCAGTGAGCCGGCGTGGCCGTTCGCGGAAAGCCATTGGCAGTTCGTGACGACGCCAGAAAATCAATGCGTTCCCCTTCTCTGTGATCTGCTTTATCGCGTCGCTTCTTCTCGAGAAAAGGATTGTCTGCTTTCGGCTGAAATTCGAAGCCTGGAAGTGACGGAACGCCGCCGTCACCCCCTTAGGTTAAGATACAGGATTGTCAAATAGAGGGAATAAATACTAACAAGCAAGATTGTTCTTATTCTCAAAGCAGACTGAAAAGATTCATTCAGGCCCAGCCTGCCCTGGTGAGAAACAACACAACTCTGTACATCAGAGGTTCCCAAACTTGTCAGCTTTAAGACTTGTGGACTTCAGCTCCCAGAATTCTCCAGCCAGCTGCTGGCTGGAGAATTCTGGGAG
>JANHFP010002611.1:135290-151926 GCA_032468135.1 Calamaria suluensis | reverse complement strand
CAGGATTCCTTACCCAGCAAGCTGGCTGAGGAATCCTGGGAGTTGAAGTCCACAAGTCTTAAAACCTGCCAAGGTTGGAGACCTCTCCTTTACATAGTCCCTAAGGCTCCTATGCTGGACTCATGTAAGTCTCCTTGGTCAGCTACAAATACACGGTAACTTTATATAACTGCTGAAGAAGAAATGTAGGGTTCTTTTTTTTATCTTGAATGTTTAATTATAGACCTTTTTTAATGTATCACACACAAGAATTCTAAAGGGTTGTGCTATATTTTCCAGTTCGATTAGGATTTGGGATTGGCTGCCAGGTATGTATTTCTTGGCATATGTAGCTAACTTCTTAGCAATTTGTAAACTAGCTTCTACCTCTTCTGAACTTGAATTCTCCTATCCATTGGCCATGTTGGAGGAGGCTGGCAGGAACTGTAATTCTCAATCTCTTCAAGTCATGAAGCTGCCCTCTCTGCATTAGTCCATTTCCCTAGAGCAGGGGTTCCCAAACCTTGCAGCTTTAAGACTTGTGAACTTCAACTCCAAGAATTCTGCTTGCTGGAGAATTCTGGGAGTTGAAAACCACAAGTCTTAAAGCTGCCAAGTTTGAAGACTCCTGCCCTAGAGGCTTATTTCTTTTCATAGGTTCTTTCAAATTGATTCAAAACAAAAAAATAGAAGTGACCAAATACAAATTAATAATAATATAGAACAACCAAATTTTACTTTGTTCTACTCTGCTATATTTATTTTTATCTAATACTAATGGCAATGGAAAAGATAATGCTAGTTGATAAACCATAGGAACCTGAGGAAAATACTACTGGTCTCATACTGGCTTAGTCTGCATATCTTTTAGAAGCTGAAATATAGAAGTTTGCTTCATGGATTCCATGTAGAAAAGACTACACATTCTACATGGCCTCATATGGATTTTTATCTCTCTGAACATAACTTTGACTCACATAAGGTATTTGATCTCCTTTTGAAGGTGAGCAGATTAGGAAATCAATTTCATATGGTAGTTCAGATTTTTGTGGGGGAGAAAAAAGTCTAAAAGTCATTCCAGCATCTCCTTGCATATACACTCTAATACAAGGTACTAGAAATACAGAAACTGTATTAAAATCATTATATCAGTGAATGGCATTTTCTTGGCAAAAATGTACTAAGTCAATCTATATTTCCATCAGAAATTAAAGACAACTTCTTGTACTAGCCTACGTACATAGAGACATAAATTACTAATAGTATGACAAAAAATGATACCAGTGTAGCCATGCATTGATCAGTGAAAAAAGAAATACAAATGAAGAGTGAAGTATGTTCCCCTCAAATCTAGTTGCAAAAACCTTCTCATTTGTAATGCTATTAGCTGCCTGAGACATTTTAATTCTTTCCCCTGAGACCTCAAAAATAGCTGTGGGTTTATAGTGTCATTTCCAGAGTAAATGGTGATCAACATTCTGAGTGATTAATTTTAATAATGCTGATTCACATTTTTGTTCTAAATAAAATGGCTGCTTTGCCAGAAAAGAACCTCAGAGTTCTACTTTTCCCCCACCAGATGCTATAATGAAAGCTATTATTTAACATTTCATTAGTTCAAATTTTATTTCTAAATATATCACATATTATTGAGAAGATCATTATTAGGCCCTGAGAATGAAAAAGCTTTTCTGTTGTTCCTTCCAAGAAAGTGATAGATTCACTGTGGCTTAGGTTAGGGTTATTAGTATAAACATAATCTCAACAACACATGAATGTTCATATTAAGCTCTGAAACAGCCTCATAACAGGTGTTCAGTCAACAGTATAGCTACCTTTTTGCCTCCTTAAATGGGGTTATGCTGAGTTGTGTTGTTTTTAATTAAGAAAAGAATGTTTCCTGTTTAAGATGTCTTCTCCTGAAATGATATTTGAACCCCAAGGTTCATCATTCATATGATGATTCATACCCACAATCAACATTCCAGTGACAAAAGATATTTCTTTACATGGGAGTAAATCTAAATTACTTACTATTCAGCATCACCAAGTCTCCAGTGGAAGGATAATGCAATCTATCTGCAAAATCCTGACAATACCAGACAAGCAACTCCTGGCCAGGAGGAATAGGCTTGATGGTGTAGAAATAGATGTTCATGCCATTCTGACATGCCGCCAAGTTCTGCTCCTGAACGGAGTGGGCTGGATTCACATAACGCATCCAGTTGCTTTTTTCTTCATTAAATCCATCAATGAAATGGAGAAATTCACCACCAGAATAGATCTACAGGAAAGGAAGGATATATATTTATATATATATATAAGTTTCTGATTTAAAATGCTACCTAAGTCTTGTCAAAAAAGTATTCACTTAAACTTGATTTCTCTGTAGAGATGCTGTGAGTCACTGTTGCAAAGGCACATTTTTCTTATCTTTTTTGCCTTTCTCTTTGTGATTTCCCTCCACCACCACCACCACAGTTTTAAGAAACACCAGATTTATTCAGATACAGTGAACTACACCCTCAACCCAACAAGTCCTAAAATAGCACCAGAACATATTTAGAAGACAGCCCTTTTGTAGAAAAACTGGGTGGAGTAAAGCAAATTATAGTATGGTAGCAGGTATGGTAGCAGAAAGGAAATCTGGAGACAATCTGATCTAATTGTTAAGTGAAATGCTTTCTTCTCTAAATAAGAATGTTTAGGAAAATTTAATTCTACAACAGGTGACAGGACAAATAATGGGACTTGAGGCATGCTTCTTTTCAAAGTGCCTCCAAGATTACTAAAATGAGCAAAGAAAGCTTTTGTTGAAACTTAAACCATACACTGAATAACTGTTGCTCTTGGAAGTAATTATTTGAAAGTTACCATTGGGGAGGGGGGGAGTTGTTAACTGGAACCAAAAAGGGTTTTATATATTTCCATTGAGAAATACTTCACTCTTTTTTTTTCTTGTTCCCATGGGCTTTGGGCAAATGGCAAGTATATACTTCTGGTTTCATTTTTACCTCAACTGAGGTAAATTAATCAGGTGATTTCCAGAAGGACACTCAGTTGAAATGTCATGGCTAAGAAAGGATTTGAGTTTCGGTTTGTTCATGTCAAAATGTAAAAACTTCTCTAGTTCCTTCTGTGCTTTTTTTGCAGGCATTTTTATTTGAATGCTATTTGATGTAAGAATATACCGATAAGTCATTAACAAAAAAAACCCAAAGTAGCAACAAAGCCGGCCTTTTAACACACACAGTAAACACCAGAATCACTTTCTTACTTCCTGTCATTTGAGGCTGAGGAAATAGATGTGGCCTCATCAAAGAAGCCTGAGAGATTTTGCGGTGTTTTTGTTATGAGAAAGATGGAACAAAGACTCAAGAATTATGCTGCCTCTCTCTCTCTCAAAAAAAAGCAAAAAAAAGCAGCTTGTTAGCTCCGATTTGCAAACTTCCAGGAACTCAGGAGTTCGAGTGGTATGCACCAACGTTACAGGAAGATCCAATTTTTCAAATTTAAAAGAAAGTTCTTCCAGTCACATTCTAAAGCTAACACAATTTATTATATGCTTCATCATTACACACATGCTGTGCAGTGAGGCTGCTGTAAAACTTTATTCTGCTGTCTCATCTAATCATCACGAACCAAACAAGGTTAAAATGTGCGGAGTCATCCTGCCACAATTACAAGAAATGACATCAACTTGGCGCTTGCACAACATATTCATTCTTTTTCTTTCTAAAGGTATCAACAAAATGAGGTATTTCTGTTCCTGCCAGACATGTATTTTCATATGACATGCTGGAAATTATCTTCCAGTTTCTTTTGCATCTACGGGGCTGTTTTCAGGCACCAAGGAAAGAACCTTTTCTAAGAATCCCAGGCACTGTGATTCAGAAGATTCAACCCCAGTACTTATCAAGATTTTTCAAAATGCAAGTACTGTAATGTGTGTAACGTGTGTGATGTTAGCTGTGTCACATCCTGTTAGGTAGTCAGAATTCTTTTCCAAGAGTTGCTGAATAATTGCACAGCTCAACTGCAACCTTTCCTAATCTGTTTCCCTGCAGATGTGTCAGACTAAAATCTCCATTGTTGCCAGCCAAAATGGATCAAAGGAATTGGAGTCTGATATATCTACAGGGCCCAGGTCGTGCTCTTCTCTAACAATTAATCTGAAGAGGAACGTGTTTTGTTTTGTTTTCCATGATGAGAATTTGAAAAATAATCAATATAAAGATTCAACTAAGAAAATTAATTATATCTAAACTGATGACACATCTGCCTTATTGAACAACTAAAAGTGAATGAGAACAAATGGCCAAAACAGATGTTTCTTCCAAATGGATAACTTACATAAGAAAGCAAAGATGACATGGCCTTAAGTTGCAAGTTTTCATCTTTATTATGTTTTCGTAATGCAGTATTGCAATGAAGCTAGCAGTCACTGAGGCAAATCCACAGCTGATCATTTTTTTAACTGAACCCTGATCTAGATGTCCTATGCATACCTGTACCATAATAAAACTTAGGCAAGATGAAATCTCACAGCTTCAATTCTTCATTTGAGAAGCAAAATTGATTCTTCCCATATGGTAGCTGTAAGAGAACACACAATTAATATTATATAGGATTTGTTGTTTTTTTCTATTGCTATGCTAAGCAGAGATCCAGTTTGGTCAAGAACTGGGCTAGAAACTAGGAGGCATATTAGATATGTTCACTGCCTTGATTTGTTTATCAAAAATTAATAAAGGCAGGGTGTAAATAAATAATGGGCACAGCATTCCTCTCTCTATAAGGAATTAAAATATAATTGAAATTGGGAAAGAAAAAAGTCAATGATACAATGTATCATGTCCAATTAACAAAGTCTTCTTCCTTCCAAATCTCATACTTTATGATAAATTTAGTTCATCTTATCTCATCCAATATTTATACTTCATGATTAGGGTGCAAGAAATTTATTTATCTTAAATTATTGGATGGCGGTAAGGTGGGAGTAGGATGCATGTTCTCTTAGTTTCTAACCTGGTGCCTTGACCAGTAGACCAAACTGGATCTCTAATTAGCATAGCGTTAGAAAAAAAACCCAGCCCAAATCCTATGTCATATTAATTGTGTGTTTTCTTACAGCAACCATATGGGAAGAATCACTTTTGTTTCTCAAATGAAGAAATGAAGCTGTGAGAGGTCATATTACCTAAGTTCTATTATGGTAGAGCTATTCATAAGACATACAAGATTCAGTAAAAAATGATCAACTATCAAAAATTATCGTAATATCAACAACCTCGTTTTTTTAAAAAAAATTCACATACATGTCTTATAAGATGACTAATCAAAAAGCTGTGTTCTCTGCATTGTTACTTAATACTGTAGTATCTAAGTTATTATAAGCGCTAATTTAAGCAAAAGGAATAGCATCAATTTGAATGATTAATTTTAAAATTAATCTCCTGATTTTGGCAGTAACCATCATGTTTTAGAGGAGGACGTCAGAGAGAAACTGGCCTATAATATGTATCCCAATTTTAGTCTTTCCTCCTGAAAGTTGATGGGTTGGAGTAACTAAGACACAAAAGGATTACTATTGGATGTGCTATTCTCCTAAGAATGGACATGATTACTAAATAGGACTATACTCATCCATCAATTTAGCTCATGCTGTTCAAACAATGCAATATATGCTTCACCTATAACACCTTTAACATTTTGTAATACTTTTATATAAAGTTATTTTCCTTGCTTACCCTCCAGAAATATTTTCTATTTGCATCCTTAGGAACGGTGTCACTGGTATAGATTTCACCAACCAACGGTCCAAAGCGTGTTCCTTTGGGTATAATATCTTTGCTAATAACTCCAATAACCTGAACAAAAAGGAGTTGGATTATGTTAAGAATAAATGCATTGAAAAACGCATAGTTTAAAACAATACACTGGTATAAAACACTGTGATTCAAAAAGCAATTATACATACTGTTTGCCTATTCACTGTATTACTATGAACCACATATGTTCCCTTCTTCTGTATTTAGAATAACATATTTCAGCAATGACTTGACACTTAGTAGAACTAAGTACTTAAAATATGAATAATATTCATAAAGTTTAATTTGTTCTGTCTTTGTGGAAATATTTAGATATTGTTGTTTAGGGTTCAACTGAGTTGCAATTCATACCACATGACTAAATTACAATAAATTCACTGTGAAAAATGCACCATAAAGCCAGTTTGGTCTAGCGGCCTAGAAGAGTGATGGCGAACCTTTTAGGCACCGAGTGCCCAAACTGCGCATGTGCATGCCCAAACTGAAAGGTGAGAGCACACACGTGAACATGTGGACATACATGCACAGCAGAGACCTGAAGACCAGTTGGCCGGCAGGAGGCAGGTCCTCCCAAGACCGGCAGCACAGCAAGAGCTAAGATCTTTTTCTTTAGTCTTTCGTCGTTTGTAGGGAAACAGAAGGTCAGGAAAGAAACATCACAGAGATCTGACCTGGAGTGACGGTGCAGGTGCCAGCAAAGAGGGCTCTGCTTGCCACCTCTGGCACACGTGCCGTAGGTTCACCATCAGGGGCCTAGAAACTGAGAAACCGCTAGTTCTAGTTCTTGCTTAATGAACATCATTTAGGGAATGCTTGAAATTACGACGTTGTGTCCCAACTTCAATGAAGGGAGAAAACCTTCATGCAATTGGCCAGATAAGTGTGGACAGCACATGGCGTTTGGAGAGGGGCTTCCAGAGGTATTGGGCAGGAGTACACATGCCATGAAAGCCACATTTTGGAAACAATATATTTACAGTGAGACTTGTACAGGTTGTCTTCAACTTACAAGCATCCATTTAGTGATTGTTCAAAGTAACAGGAGCACTGAACAAAAAAAGACTTATGAACATTGCAGCATCCCCACAGTCATCTGGTCAAAATTCAGCTGTTAAGTGAATCATGCAATCATTGAATGAACCCTGCTTTCCCCCCTTATTTTACTTGCTGGGTTGCAAAGGATGTTTGCATGACCCCATGTTGCTACAGGTGTCATAAATCCATGCCAAGTATCCAGATTTTCATCATGTGGCTGTGTGGATGCAGGGATGGTCTTAAGCATAAGTCACTTTTTTCAGTGTTGTGAAAAAGTCACTGTTGTGACTTGAATGTTTGCTAAATGGATGCTTGCACATCATTGAATTTTCCTATCTACACAGGGAGTACATTATAAACTGAAACAGTACTTATTAAAGGACAACCACTTATAAAATTCCTCATATGCGTCTTGTGGATTTAACCAAGGACCCACAGCTTTACAGTGTAAAATATATTGGCTGTACAAGTTCCTCTTTGCCACTAATTATATCATGGGCTATTTGAGTATCTTCTTACATACTGGGGATTTCCTTCCTCTTGCCTCCTCCACTAAGTCCGCTAAATTTTAATTTGCTTTGAATATTATATAAACAACAGAATAACTTTTTAAACCAGGAACCATGAATAAGGACTTTTTGAAACTGATGTCTGTAACTTAAATGGAAAGTGGTGGATGAAAATAAGTTATTTGTTCCACAGACTTAGTAAACATTCATGTTCAAGCTAATGAGTCATGATATTCTCACACTATTGACTAGTTTCATTATACCTAATAAAATAATAAAAGGATATAACTTCATTATGAATCCATTGCACTTAACTTTGAAAATAAGGGTAATAATTAAACCAAAACACCACAGTACCTCCTCCCTTTTCTCGAGCTTATATATATTGTAGAACTTCATTAATATATAGCATAATATTACTTGCATTTAAGAGGGGAAGGATTATTGATTAAAGTTAGGGTTTGAGTGAGATTTAACTTTTATTCCCATCATTATAAACATCTGGTTTTTGCTGTCCATCTTTTAGAAGAAATACATATTAGCATTCCATCTATGTATTATCGAGAATATTTTTTAAATGTATCTAGCTAGTGGGATCTACAATGAACACTTCTGAATCAGTCAGATTTTGTCAGTCCTGATTAGAGCAGTTTATCAATACTGAAATAATGAAAACTAAATGCTCCAGTATAAGATTCTAGAGACTAAGAGAGAGAAAAGGTTCACTTGAAAACAGACAATTTTTTCATCCCTGCAGCTTTATCTCTTGACCAGTTTGCAGGATTTTTTAAAAAATAAAACAGTAGATCCAAAAACCCCTACTATACCAAATAAAGCTTGCCATGACTACTCTCAAAGATTCCAAGGAGTTGCAGTTTCCTAATGTGTTGAAACTTCACAGAAAACTGTAATTTCCAGTATCATTTGCAGCATAAAGGAATGGATGCTAAACTAGTTTAAATCTGCAAGAGGAAGAGAGAAATATTGACAAAGTAGTAGCACAAATACCTAGGATTTAGCTTGTTATGAATGTTTTTGATGACTCTGAAGCAATTCCTGACATTTTCCCCTAAACTTTAACAAATTCAAACCAGTTGTTTCAAAAACAAGTAGAAACAAATAGGAACATGCCTAATAGTAGTGTTTATTTTTACCACTCTTAAGCATTTTTCATAGAGGTGAAAAAGGCAGATGTTCTTCTGGCTTTTCCCCATCTGACTTAATTTACATTCTGATACAGTTTCAAGAGAAGTTTATAGCCAGTATCTGAATAATACTGAAGTCTGGATGTTTTTGCTTTTCATAGTTATAAGAGATGCACTCTCCCTTAGATTTTAATTTAAACATATGTTGAAGTTTTCAAAGCATCTAAGAATCATTATGATTTGGCATTTGTCAAATGAAAACAGTTGGGGGATTTTTGTAAAATAATTCAAAGCATGCCCCAACAGCATTTTGAGCAAGTTCTTTAGAAAGAATTTAGTATGATATGTTAGTTATCCTCATTAAATATGCGTGTATGTGTATGGATGGGTTGAGTATATTGGGGTATGTGTGAAATAGGCTTGTTTAATGGTATAAGGGTTGAAAACAACAGAAGGGAATGTTTGCAATATTTAGCCATCCTGTAGTGTAATATTTGTTAATTTCAGTGATTTCATTCAACTAAGTTTCATATTCAGATAATGGTTAAGAAAAATTGCATAGAGTTCCCAGATATCTTTTAAACACCGCATGAAAGTTTTACAATTTGCAAGTTACTATCAGAAGAGGAAAGGGAAGAATGACGGACCAAAACTGGCATTCCCTGCTTGCTATTGTCCATCATAATTAACAACTCACAAGTCTTTGTTCGAACATTACATTACCGTAAAAACTGCCATGTTAGTCTGTATCAGAAAAACAAAACATAGCCTTCTGGCACCTTAAAAAAATAGATGGATGCCAAAGTTTTCACATACACCTCATTAGATGCATGAAGTATCATCCTGAATGAATTATAGCTATTATCAAGCATTGGATACACTGGAAGAATCACATTCTTTGAGGATGAAAAGGTAAGGGCAATCAAGGTTGAGAATATATGCACTTTCATACTTTCATAAAGAAGATGTAGCATTATGAACCCTATAGCCTTGCTGAATTTTGAGACACAAAGTGATGTTTCAGATTTGTCCACTAGGTGTCCTTAAGCACATCTGTTTTGGAATAATGCTGTCCCAACACCACAAATTCTCCACTAGCTAATGGGAATAGCAGCAGACTCTCTGAACAGTAAAAAGATATCACTGAGAAAGAAACTGTGATGACAAAGGAATGCTATGCCTGTGCTTTAAAACTGAATAGAAAAGTTTATCCTGGTGCTATGATAAATACAATCATTAGGCACACTCCCCCCCTTAAGTTGTAACAATTATAGAAAGTATTTAATTCACAAAATTGCTAGTTCTGCTATTATTATATGGATATTGCTTATGGAATATAAAGTATAGTCAGTCATGTGTCACTGAAGGATAAGACCCCTCTTCTTCTTTTTCATATAAAATCCTGAAATTGGTCTATCTAAAAACGAACTGTTGGAAAATAATACACAGGAAAGTATCTCTTTCTACGTTATTAAAAAAGACTAAGTATTTCAATACATTCTTATTCATTCAAATACAATTGCAATGTGTTACTCGTGCTTTACATGTAAAGTTACATAACTGCTTCTGTATTATGCTACTCTGGTGTGACCTGTAAACTTCAGCTTTTGGGCTAAACCCTGTTCATTGTCTTACAGTCAGTTGCTTCTTTGCTTTTCTTCATAGGACGCACACTAGAATTTGACAGAGGGAACTAAATTCTCCTGAACATTAGCGATATCCTGAACAGGCTATTAGCCTTCCTGTATTAAATAAAAATAAATTAAAAGGAAACTCTTTTTTTTTTAAAAAAAGCTTGCCAATCGTTGGAACTGAGCCACTGTATCACTTATATAAACATTTTTATTGAAATATATTTCCCCTTTCATGTTTTACCTGTATATAGAAGCCACTTCTTTTGATTCTTTCTGGGCATCAGCACCTTTTCTGTGTAATGTTTTGTTTGTCTGTCACTTGATACAGCCCATACAGATTTTATGTAAGAGTCAGCACTCTATATATCTTTTTCTAATCTTTATTATTAACTTATTAAAGTGGCAGACTCATAATGTACAGGCTGAATGTAGAGAAAAGATACAAGCTATTATTTCTTTTAATGGGCACTAATATCACTAGCACATATAACTTAATCAAATAATAGCAAAACAATAGAAAAACAGAGTTGGAGGGGACCTTGGAGGTCTTCTAGTCCAACCCTCTGCACAAGCAGGAGGCCTGTACCATTCCAGAGAGGTGGCTGACCAGTCTCTTCTTAAAAGCCTTCAGTGATGGAGCACCCACAACTTCTGGAGTATTAATAAATAAAAAAACAAAGTGAACCTGGATTGATGTCCATGGGAAGTAATTATTAGAAATGCCTGTTAGCTTAACCTCCACTTCCTTGATGTCTTATTCACTTAAGCTTTTGTTTGGAACAATATCAAATTTCTTTTGTTTTTAACAACACTGGGAGAATAGTGCACTGAAGAGGGCTTAAATCCTATAATTTATTCTTTTTTAAAAGGGTGGAGTGAGAGATAACGTCTGCCTGTTGCTTCCTTCTTACACGAACATAGCAACAACATTTGCAAGATACTCAAGTGATAAATCTCTATTTAATGGGTTAGTATACAATTTGGTTAAATCTTTAGTTTGATTTTTCTGTGAACTACAATAATCCTATTAATTGCCTGGAAAGGTGGCTTAATTCTAAAAGAGCAAACCTATAAATATTGAAGTATAATTATCTTCAAGTGCAGCTAACAAAGAGTGGTATCTTTTACGGGACTAAGTACCAGTCAGTACAAAAATACAGCATCTAGATCACTTCCTGGAATCAGTCCTATGGAACACAACCACCCTTTTAAAAATACTATTTTCTGAAATCAAAAGGTTTTTGATCTTTACTCTCTAAAAATCTGAGACTAGGCAATCCTAAAAGCACATTTTCCTTCCCACAAGCCTGTATAGAAATTAAAGTCTGGACTGGAGAGTCTTCTGTAGATCCATATCAAAGGAGCTTGACCTGGCCTCCTCTGCTGTGATTGGCTGAAATAGAAAGGACACTTCCCTGATACTAACCTTTAGATCTGGCCAGTGTGTATTCTAGTTGTGTCCATTTATAGGTGGATACTTGAGGGTTTTTAAAAAAATAAACTGATGGTTTTTTAAAAAATAAATATTGCCTATTATTTTAAAGGAGCCTAATTTGAGAATTTTATTTAAAAGGTGTGTCCATCAAAAAGAAAAATCTACTTGTCCACACTGAAAAGAATAGAAAATACTACATCATGAACGTCCATAGATAAGCGATACACCTTTGAACGTTAAAAATTAAAATTTCTTTAAGATGCCCATAAGCTTACTAATGGAAACCATACAATGAAAAACAGCTCCATATAGTAATCCCCAACAAAGGTCAACTGTAGGACATGCCCTTGCTGTTTCAATAAAAGGTAGAGTTCCAGGATTAGTAAAGCAATGAGAAATAAACAAAAACAAGACATACACAGGTGCACGTACAAAACACAGGAGTATCTGTAGGCTCTAGGAATATTACCCTAAATACAGTTCCTTAATGACAGCATTAACATTTCATAAGCATATTTTTCTCCAGAAAAACAGCTCACTTCTTGCATCATTGTATGTGATCATGTCTGAGTAATCCATCCCTGAAAAATAGCAAGACTATTGAGCTTTCAAGGTCAAGCCTACCTATAAGATGCAGTTCCCTTTAGATTATTTTTTTGCATACAATATTTTTCAGTACTCCCTAAAATCAAGTTTATCAATGAACATACTATGCTATGATAATAAATATGTTCTCATTGCCTTTGTGTTTGTAAATTGGTGTAAATAGTTCAAGATCTAGAACACTAAGACATTTGGATTCTGCACTCTGGTTCTCTCCCTTCTGCCACCAAATTATACATAAACTGCAATACCAATTAACCTGATATTCTGCCAAATTGACCACAGAGGTGATATAATAATTACAAAGCCAGCTAAATCTGAGTCAGCATATTATGAGCAACATACAACATTTTTATCTTAAAATGGTATGTGGGACTTGGTAAAGGTTTCCCTAGCATGTATCTGCTAGTTGTTTCCAACTCTAGGGGGGCGGTGCTTATGTCCATTTCAAAGCCTAAGACTGTCCGAAGACGTCTACGTGGTCATTTGGCCGGCATGACTAAATGCCAAAGGCGCATGGAACGCTGTCACCTTCCCACCAAAGGGGGTCCCTATTTTTTCTACTTGCATTTTTTAGGTGCTTTCAAAACTGCTAGGTTGGCAGAAGCTGGGGCAAGTCACGGGAGCTCAACTCATTATGCGGCACTAGGGATTCGAACCGCTGAACCGCTGAACTGCTGATCTTCCAATCGACAAGCTGAGCGGTCCTATTATGTCCTGGGGATGGTGGGGTCATGTCTTAATCCCATCACCCTAGAGCTGGAGGGCTTTTGCCTTGTAGACAGGCTGGCTCAGGAATTTTGGGAATTGAAGTCCACCTGTCATAAAGGGGGCGTGGCTCCCCAACCTCTGATCTACAGCATTCGAAAACACCGACTGCTCCAGGTTGTATCTTACAACACAGTCCCCCTTTTTTCCCCTCTCCCTGAACTGAATCCACTGGGCATCTGTTCGGAAGGGTTTTTATAGAGATATTTATTTGCTCAACATATGTTTGGGAGCTGGCTATTAACGCTATAATTCCCCCATAATGGCTTTCTCTTGCTTGTATGACACTTGCCCTGGCTCAACTCTCAATGGTTTGCTTGACGAATTAAAGACCAGCCTGGCTTTAATAATGCTCCCAATTCCCGAGTAAAGAGACATGGGACGCTGGAGTATCGGAGGGAGTTTTTACGTTTCTTTTTTTTTTAAATAATTTTTATTGGGTATTTAAATAGTTAAAAAAACAAATAAACACACTAACAACTGACAGACATTAAACATATATACATGCAAAACATATTTGGATAAGCATATATTCAGCAAATTATATTACATAAATAAAATCAAGAAAATTCTTATGTTGTTTTACAACTTTTATCAGTGTTTTCCGGATATATTTTCCCCTTTGTCATTTACCATTTCTCATAGTCAATTTTATCTTTGGTTTTTACCCATTTATACAATTTATGCCATATACCATCATATTTTGATTTCTCTTTTCTCCATATTTGCATAGTTAAATTGTCCATTTCTGCACATTCATATATTTTTTGGATTACAGCTAATTTTGTGGGTGCTTCGGCTTGGATCGCTTCTGTCGACCGTCGCCTCAGCATCTTTATAACCTTCTGCAATTTTTTTCCCCCCTTAACAGAGAAATTTCATGTTTCACCCCAGCTTGTGGCCTCCTTCACGCAGAATCTCGGAAGTCGGCTTTCAAAGAGAAGGCTCTTGCGCTGTTCCAGCTGTCGTATAAAGCGATTGGGGCCAGCTGGATGTCAGGATGCAAGTGGTTACTATTATAATGCTACTCTTCTTCAGTCAAGCAGCTGAGTTCCGGAAAGGCCAAAATGGACATCCGAGGAAGAAAGCGAACAACGGGAGGGCCGGCCGCTTAGGGAAAGCGTCGGGCCTGGTGAAGCGCTTCAGCCCAAGCCCTCCGTGCGACGTCTACACGTACCTGCTTGAGAAATACTTGGATTGTCAAGAAAGGAAGCTGACATTCGTCCTGCCCGAGTGGCCGGAAGACTTGAAGCACCTGCTCTTGGCCCAAAATGCGTTCCGTAAACTGAGGAACAGCATGTTCTCCCGGTTCCCCAAGCTGAAGAGTCTCGATCTGCAGCAGAACGAGATCTCCAAAATCGAGGACCAAGCCTTCTGGGGTCTGAACAAGCTGACGACCTTGTTACTCCAGCACAACAAGCTGAAGGTTCTGTCGGAGGAGGTGTTCATTTACATGCCCCTCCTGAGCTACTTGCGCTTGTACGACAACCCCTGGGACTGCGGCTGTCGGATGGAGTCGCTTATCGCCACGCTGCAGCTTCCGCGAAACCGGAACTTGGCGAACTACGCCAAGTGCGTCTCTCCAGAAGAAGTGAAAGGCTGGAAGCTCAAGGAGATACAGGTCGAACAGTTCTGCGGCGGTGACAAACCGGACTTGCCTCCAGCACCCAAACCAGAAATGGCCAGGCCTGAATTTGACTTTTCGCTTTGTCGCACGTACGTGTTTCCTTTAAAAACCCTGGACTGCACGAGGAAAGGTTGGTACATCTCCACTGCAGGGTATTTATTTATTTCCTTATTAGGCTCCCTTTTTTTTTTTGTTTTAAAGAGGCAACAGGACTTTCTGGTTATTCTCTGAAGGTGTTTTGCTTCTCATTCAAGAAGCTGCTGCTTCTCCTTCTTCTTCATCTTCTTCATTTTCTTCTTCTTCTTAATCTTCTTAATCTTTTTCATCTTCTTCTTCATCTTCTTCATCTTCTTTTTCTTCATCATCTTCATTTTCTTCTTCTTCTTAATCTTCATCATCTTCTTCTTAATCTTCTTCATCATCTTCTTCTTCTTAATCTTCTTCTTAATCTTTTCTATCATCTTCTTCTTAATCTTCTTCATCTCCTTCATCATCTTTTTCTTCTTCATTTTCTTCTTCTTAATCTTCTTAATCTTCTTCATCATCTTCTTCTTCTTAATCTTCTTCATCATCTTCTTCTTAATCTTCTTCATCATCATCTTCTTCTTAATCTTCTTCATCTTCTTCTTCTTTTTAATCTTTTCCATCATCTTCTTCTTAATCTTCTTCCTCTTCTTAATCTTCTTCCTCTTCTTTATCATCTTCTACTTCCTCCTCCTGATTAGGGCTTCAATGCGACTCTCGTCATGGAAGAAGGCTTTGAACATTGTCCCATCCAGTCACAAGGATCAAAAGTTTAAACAAACATTTATTCTTTATTGGCCAAGTGTCATTGGATATATAGGGAATTTGTCTCCGGTTTAGCAGCTCTCAGTGGACATACAAACAACGAAGTAATATAATCAAAAGATACCAATAGGAGAAGGTGATAGGAAAGATGGGAAGGATAATAGTAATAGAGCCCTACTACATGAGTAAATAGTGGGACACAGTGGCTCAGTGGGTAAGACAGCTGAGTTTGTCGATCGGAAGGTCGGCAGTTCAGCAGTTTGAATCCCTAGTGCCGTGCAATGGGGTGAGCTCCTGTTACTTGCCCCAGCTTTTGCCAACCTAGCAGTTTCGAAAGCACGTAAAAATGCAAGTAGAAAAACTAGGGACCACTTTTGGTGGGAAGGTAACAGTGTTCCGTGCTTTAGTCATTCCGGCCACACGACCACGGAGACGTCTTCAGACAGCGCTGGCTCTTCTTCGGCTTTGAAACGGAGATGAGCACCGCCCCCTAGAGTCGGGAACGACTAGCACACACATGCGAGGAAAACCTGTACCTTTATAACCTCAGTAGGAGATAGTAGTAAGGAATAAAAAAGAAATATTTATTTAACGTTTGGCACCTTCCCTTTGGATAACAACACACCGGATACAATTACAAAATATGAAACATCGCGTCTAAAATATTATGAACGTGCGTCTAGATTACAGACACAAATGTTTGCTTTATTTCTCACAGTCAGAAAAGCAGCAAGCTCTCAGTTTTGGCCACGCTGTTCACTTTTGGCTGTTTTTCAGCTCCGCCATCAGAATTTGGTCATGGTTATTTTGTCCCACTTAGAGAGATAAAAGAAATATACATTTCCCGATATTAAAAAAAAAAAAAACAACAACCAGTGAAATTCACATTTTTGAACGGGATGCCAAGAACTCTACAATGTTGTTATTTGTGGCCATGAAACGCAGCTAACAACTCTAGTTCGGACTGGACAGCGTTCCTTCCACTGTATTCCAAGTGGATATTTTTTTCCCAGCTTAGAGCCAAAATTCCCCACTCTTGTTATTATTTGGGACCGTGAAGAGTAATCTCTCCTGCACTGCTCTCAGCCAGAATTTACTTAGATCTGCATTTTGAAACCAGATGGACCGTTGCAGATAAACATTTTACTTCCTGCAGCCTTGTGGTTCTCAGTTGTACTTTCTTGACCCTTGCAAGGGGACTGCAAGAGTTGGGGAAAGGATTACATTTATTTATTTATTTATTTATTTATTTATTTATTTATTTATTTATTAATTAATTAT
>JANHFP010002611.1:105677-120188 GCA_032468135.1 Calamaria suluensis | reverse complement strand
GATAATTTATTACAACAGCAGAAACTGCACTGTCTTTGTTGTTGCATAAGCTCATGGACAGTATCAAACTGATCAGAGCAAATGTATTTGGATTCAAAGAAACCAATATGGAATATATTGCTTGTATTTGCACAATACAATAAATAGTTCATTTTTGTTTAGTTTTATAAACAACATTTATTTTCGTTTATACTAATGAAAATAAGTGTTATTTGTTTCTTGGTCTTGAGACAAACCCTCTCAAAAGATATTCAGCATTTTATTTGGTCTTTCCTGAAAACAATTTGTTTGGAGAAAGGGAAAGTAGGCAAATAAAACAAGCCCTCTTCCATCCTGAATGCCCAACAGATGGTAATATAAAGGGCATCCATCCTACTTCTGCTTTATTAAGCTCATTTTGCACTGAGCTCAATAATAGAGCAGAAATATCTCATACTATAATCATAATTATTTTGAAGTGTACAAACATTTTTTTACAAAATAGAAAAGAATACATTGTACTCAAGGACGTTTATGTTCTTAGGAAAACCAAGCTTGAATAAAAAGCAAAGGTAAGCTAGAAAGCAGAAAAGAAATCCTAAAGGGAAAATAATAGGAAACTTCCTCCCTAATTTGTGTTCTGGACGATGATCACAGTCATTACTGCAGCTATTTTATGAATGGATTAGCTGCTCCCATACAAAAACAAACCATACTTGGTGATGCACACACAGAATACTTTTAAAATTCCAAGACTGTTTGGTGACCCCATCAAATAAATTACATTTATTTGAGAAATTGACTCTATCAGTTGGATTTCATTGATCTGTCATATTAAACCATTATTTGATTCTTCCTAGGTGGAGATATTTTATATCCTTGCCTTTCCTTATGCGATGATGTTAAGTAACAACTTCCGTAATGCCTAGCAAGTATGGCCATTGCTTGGGGTATTATGGAAGGTACATGCAAGGAGTATATGCAAGGAGAATCAGTCTAGCAAATTTTGGCATCTTTGTACACTATGAATATGAAGCCAGAGTTCTTAGGACACTTGCCCTTTCTCCTCCATCCATAACCCAGTAGAACGTAAGTCCATTTAGCTTTAACCCGAGTCACTCTGTACAAAGTTTCAATCCTTCCTAAATGTCAACTACTGTAGTTTGCTGAGTAAACAGAGCGGAATGGACTACCTTGGTCAAAACTCACTTAAGAAATGTTTCAACAATGGAAATTTTGGGCTCAATTGTGGTCGTAAGTTGAGGACTACCAGTATTAAGTGCTGTGATATAAATAGGCCACAGACGTCTTTTATGAAGTTCATTAAAACATCCTATTTATACAACATTACTCACTACTTTCAGTTATTTTAAAAACCTATTTTGGGTACTTTAGGTAAACAAGATTGATTATTCTAATTTTCAAGGTTCTGTCATGCATTATTTTTACGGAACAGTTACTTAAATATGCAGAGATCAAGAAGGGATTACACCATGCTAAAATAAAGGCCGACTCTGCTTTCAATTATAGTTTTGTCCATTAGTAATAACACCTCTATTAATCATTTTAATTAACTATGAACATCACACGATACCAGCATCATGGCCCATATGTTGCCCAAATATTAAAACCCTTTTAATTGATTTACCTAAAGACCATTCAATAGACTCAAGGTGGCATCCAGCCAGGAAATCCCAAAAGGAGATGAAAAAAAAGGAGGAATAGTGATGCTAAACGTGTTTCTCGGTTTTTTTCCCTTCTCTTCCTCCTGGTCTCACTGTTAATCTAATCACGTCCTGTAAAGCTCCTTTTCAATAATATAAATAAATAGATAAGACAACACATACGTTGGCTCCTGTTCTTTTTGGGAAAGCCCCTCTGCTATAGCTAGTGCTCCTCTCAGAAGGCTGTGTACATCAGTACATTTTTATCCTGCAGAAATATTTAGCTTGGCCACCAGCCAAGGAATTCTGGAAGAATAGAACCTATTAGAGGATTTGCCTTCCACGTGTTTGGCACGCGTCACAGAAAAGTCTGGGGTTGGGTTTTTGTTTTGTTTTTTGCTTTGCTTTCCTTTTCTCCTTTTCTCTCTCTCTCCCTATCTCTCCTACCTCCCTCCTTTATCAAATAACAGCTTTGTCAGGAAAAAAAAACATAAGAAGAGCTGGGAATTCACTATTTTGGCATGGTGATACTATTCCATACAAGGAAAATTTAAATAATCTATTTACAATATGTTCATGATGCTTTTTAATTTAAAAAGCACTCCAGGCAATGTTTTAATTTCTTTTGGGAAAAAAAAAACCTCAGTAAAAATCTTTACAACTAGAAAAGCACAGGATAGCTTAATTGCACTGTATTTTATGGGAACATATTTTAAAGAGATTTTTAAATCCGTAAAATCTCTTGACCCAGACTTAAGAACACTGTCACCAAATAGCTGTATCATAAACTTAACTCTATACAATTAGTGATTCCCCCACCCTGTTGACTTAAGTTTGTGTCCTGCTTATTCTTATGCCACTTTTCAAGTTTTTGACCATTTCTATTGCCAAGTTACAAAAAGAAAATAGCTTAAGAAATACTATTAGGTTTTGCAGCACTCTGGACTGTCAATGACAGCTTAATTTGAGAAGCCAGGGTGATGTTTAGTTCAACAGATGGTGTTACAATAGAAATCTACAAAGATAAAGGAAAGCTTCAACAGCATTAAAAAGGGGAGCTCTTAACCAGCTACATTTAATTCAGTTCAGTGCATAGATCCTTTTTATGTTTGTTCTGACTTCTAGGATAGAAATCCTACTAAAGAAAATAAGATACACTTTTGCTAAAGCAAAAAAAATATAACAAGTATACTAAGATATTTATAGAACTGGTTGCGTTTGCCACCAAATAGCAAGATCCAGTTCAGAAAGCACATATAAGGTTGGTGATAGTGATGAGAGAAAGAGAGATTTGTGAGGCAGTCCTAAAGTGTTTGGTAACTAATTCTAAAACTCAGAGAATCTAGGGAGCAACAGCAATTACATTGCCGTCTGATGTTTTTAAGCACTATAGGGTGACCGGAATGATTTCTAGCATTATTAAACTATCCAGTAAGACAAATCAAAATGCTTAAAGGAGGTTTCTCAACAACATGTACTTTGTTCTAAGGTATAACTCATTTTGCTTACAAAGAAGCCATACATGGAAGCTTGCCATATTCTTCACTAACTCATTTCCTCCAGATATGTTGTATTTCAATTTCCATCAGCCACAAATACAACTGTGGTAGTTAAAATCTAACATATCTGACAAGTTGGTAAATAATGGCAGAATTCTATTGTTCTCAGAATGTTAGAGGATGGCCTTATCCCACTGGATTATGGGAATACTGGGCAGAAAAAATGGGATGTTAGAATGGTTAAAATAGCTTCTATTACTAGTGTACTAGTAATCAATCAACAATTCTTATGCTGTATAACAGAGATGTCACAGCAATATACCAGATTTAATTTTTGAAATTAATATTATTGCATTAATATATGTTACATTATATTACATTATATGAGCCATGGTGGTGCAGTGGTTACAATGCAGTATTGCAATTGTGGGCAATATGCTGACTCTGTAAACCGCTTAGACTTAGAGAGTGCAGTAAAGCACAATGAAGCTGTATTTAAGTCTAAGTGCTATTGCTATTGCCATTATATGTCATTATTCTAAACCTATTTTGTGTCTACATTACAAGAAAAATATCAGCAATCAGGGAAGTGCTTATAGAAGTCTTGCTAGGGATTTCAGAATGGACTTAGTGCTTTGAAATATTTGAAATATTAGTGCTTTGAAATATTTAGAAAAGTGATGGTAAATGAATATGATCAGGTTTTATATACTAATAACACTGATATACATGATTCTGCATTTTAAAAAAACCTTTAGAATAAGGTTATTTAAAACATTCAACACAGTGATACATCAACAGTACTGGTATTTAAAAAAACTTGATTCATAGCTTTAGGTAATTTTAAATTATGACTGTAATGTATCAGAATCTAAAATGGTTATTTCATACTAATTCTGCTTTATTTGCATTCACTCTCAGCCCTACTCACCTCACAGGATTGTGGTTATGGAGAAAATAGGAGAAGGAAGATGTGCTGGATATATTTGTGGCCTTGAGTTATTTGTAAAAATAGTAAAGTCAGGATGCAAAAGCATAATTAAATAAAAAAATATTCTCTCTTAATGCAAAATAAGTGCTAACTTCAATTTTCTTTCCCAACAATCCAGTAATTGAATTACTCATTGTTCTTATCAAAATCATATTTCTTAGATAAAAAACTATACAATACTTCTGCTGACAAACCCATCAGCAACAGAGAATAGTAATAATTGTTGAATCTCAGAAGATGTTTTTGTTTAATACATTTATAGTTACCGTAATTGAGTTGTTTATTTACTCAAATTTGTATAGCTACGCAACTTTAATGAACTCTTGTTAAGTTTTTAAGGAGTGGCTTAGAACACTCAGATGTACATCCCCAGCATCTGTTGTTAATAGTCCATGTTTAAGCTGTTAAATGAAGAAAGAAAATAATATCAGTCTATGCATCACAGATGCAATAGTTTTTTTAAAAAATGCAGTTGAAGATTAAACTGATGTGGTAACTCAGTTAAGTAATTAAGTTGCTAAAGATTTATAGAAGATGTTTGGCATTGAATTGTGGACCTGCATTGCAGTTTGTTTCAGATATCAAGCTCTATAACTTTAATAACTATAATAGCTGTATAAAAATCTAAGCCTGAAAACATACCAACTCTGCACCAGAAAAATCTATATATTCACTAGCTTACTAAATTCATATTTAGTAGTTATGTAGTGCAAGCCTTGATTTATTTCAAACCAGGATTTGAAATGTGTTTTTAAGAGTAAACAAAACCCACACAACGCTTTTAAGCAACTGTCAGGTATAAAGGGACAAACACTTCACATTTAAAAGTTCAACAAAAAAAAAGCTTTATATTATAGCATTAGGGATGCAAGTGGAGAGTTTAAAAATATGGACATTACTGAATCACAAAGCTGTAAATTGTCTTTCTATAAACCTGCTTCTTCATTAAAATCTTATTTGCTTGGTAATCTCCTTTGATCGCTAAAGTTATAGAACCCCCTCCTTTCCCTTTGATACTATCAGTGTAGCTTTTGACCAGGGAGCGTGATGAATTAAATGTATGACAGATATGACAGGTGAGGAGTGCTTGGAGGGGGCTTAAACAGCAGGGATAAGACAAAGCCCCCATTTAAGAACAACCCCCCACCCGATGACGAAGCCATTAATGACCAACTAGAGAATCCCTCTATTTGCTCTACTGGATGAACAGCAAGCTGATACTACAGACAAAGCTTTGTTAGCCACAGGGCAGTTTTTCAATCAGACCACACAGCCTATTAATTGAAAGGTCTCTTCTCCATCCTTGTCCCCTTGGCATTTGATACACTGAACTTTCTTAAGTAAACAGCACTCTTCCTATAATGTTGTATTAAGCCACCTATTGGAAGCTTACTGTAGTTTATAAACCTGAAAGTCTACTTGCAGGAATTTAGGCAAGCTCCAGTGAAAAACAAAATTTACAAATTACAAATCCAAGGAATTTTGGAAGTCAGTCTTATTAGGATTATCGGGACAAGCACTTGATTGTTGAAGAGATAGGCTCAAAAATACCAATCCGAGACTCTTTTTTCAGCTTCTTGCATTAAGGTTTAATAACTCATTTTATTAGAATGAATATAACATATATATGATATTATAATCATTCGTAATGGAGACCAACCTTCACCAATGGAGACCATCTATCTATTTGGCTGTGAGGAGTCAAAAACAGCTTGCTGATACATCATCGTCATCAATATATTGCCAGTTGATAATACTGAGTTATAGCCCAGAATATTAAAAAATCACTTTTTAATATAACTATCATTTTGTATCATTTTTCTTATTTAAATGTTTTAGCTAATATGGTATGTATAAACAGAGATGCATATAGAAAGCAAAAATAAGATATAATTTATATAATAATGGAACCATTGAAGTATACCTATAAAAACTTTCACAGATGAAAGAGAATCTGAGGTACTTTCAATACAGATTTTACATGGTTATCAAATGTGCCAATGGATCACAAGTCACTAAAACTGGAACTCTTTCATAAACCTATTTCTACCATTGGGCAGATATCTAGCTCTTGTGGCTGATACTAGAAGCTAACAGAGTATGGGAATTAAGTTCTTTCTAGTGTTTTCCTGAAATATTAACACTTCTTTATTATGTCACTCAGTCTGCCTCTGAGTAGTATGGAATCTATCTACCAAGCTCTAGGTGGAAAGAAAATTATATTGTGCAGCATTTAAACTGATACTAAGCTCTTAAAGGAATTGTTCCAGGGTTATAAAGAAGCTAATTTTTTGCTGGGCCTGGAACTGGTGTAGCTGAACAAAAATTCTCCATGGTTGCAGATGTGTTCTTTTCCATTTCAACATAACCAAATTTGTATCATTATTTAGGATATAAGGAAAATGGTGTTAAGGAACATTTATTTAAACAAGATAATTCTTCCTGTGAAAGTCACTAAAATAAAAGACATTTTTGTACATTAGTGCTGAATCAAAATGAATACAAAAAATAAACAGCAAAATATATGATGATTTGTACTAAAAGTCAAGGCTATGTGACATTTTTCCACTACATATTATTCATAGCTCATGCAGAGGTTAGACTGAAAGAAATTCAAGGGTACCACATCCTTTCACATACACTACAAAGCAGTTGTGTTTTTGCAATTTCTTATTCATGTCACTTCTGGCCACTGTATCATGAGTTAGAGCTTCTGCCGTAACTCGGGATACAGTTAGTTTTAGATTCAAATCATCTAAAACACGGACTCAAGTCCTATAATTCCATCTCTAACGCTGTCAATGGGCCTGCACTATGTCTGTCCGCAGGTCTGCATTCATACAGATCATTTAACAGAAGAGCAAAGACGACATTCAGGAAAATGCTTTCAGACCTTATCTGAACAACAATACTTAACTTTCACCACCTGGGCATGGCTTCCGGAGGGAAAACAATCACACACTTTTTCTTTTTGGACAAGTCTCCGGCAGAGGTTAAATGCTGTTTTTAAAGCCCTTTCAAATCTGCGACATTCTATTCAACCCAACACACTGAACATTTATCATGCATATTCAGATACAATTTTTAATTTCATGCTTTCAATATCATATGGGGAGGGGGGAGATAACTAAGAATAAACGAGACAAGGCACACAAAATCTGTTCCATATTCCTTGCTAAAGCTTTTGGTTCAGATAAAAGACACATTTGTATCAAATATTGCTAAAGGTAATTCATTACATTCATTATAATGGAACTGTAAAAGGGCCATTCTGAGGCATCAAAATGTCCCATTTTGCATATAATGATACAAATCCATATTTATAATGTATAGATTTATACATATATAAATTATACATTACCAAGCTTGTTTAGGACAAAAAGAAACATTGGGAAAGCCATAGTAATTTTATACATCTAAATCAGAATCTTGATGTACTTTCATTATATGAAATGAATGTATATTTTAGTGAAAAGTGTAATTTACTTCTCAGTAAACATGTTTACAATAGAAGTGTTAACACGAAACAGATGTTTCTATTTAGGAAGATTTCAAGTAAAAGAGAGCTTGTCTCTAGAAACCTTAGTGACTTTTAGTTGCATTGGGAGAACAATTTGTCAAAATCCTAGTAAACATGACCCAAGACCATACTGCCCTCAATTCCTGAGAGTTACAAAAGATGGAAAAGGAAATCCTAGAGTTTTGATCTCTCCTCCATCAATAATCTTCCCCCATAATGCCACATTCTTACTGCACATAGTATAATTAATAATCATAAATATTGTACTCTACCACAATTGCAGAAAATAAGACTGTAGCTACACTTCTTTTAATTGATCTAAGTGGTACAGTTTCCTTTAATCCTTGGGAGTCAAACCCTTGGAGATAATTATCTATCCATTAAAGGATTTTCAATCTTATCCTGACTAATTTTACAAAACAGCATGATTCATAATAAACACATTCCCAAATGCTTTCTGCCTCCCACTGCAAATCAAAAATGGCGAGTTCAATTTACATTGACCTCCAAATAACCTAGAAGCTAAGTTTTAAAGGTCTTCAACTCTGTCTCAATCTCCATCAGGAAGTGGTGTCCTCTGAAAATGTTCTTTGAAAGACAGCAGCATCTAAAGTGACCCAGGAGTCAAAATTCCATCCTGTCTCTATTCAGGAGAAGCCTGTTCACCCTTTTAGGGTTCCATCCATCTTCATTTGCTGTCATTTCCTCTAACTTTCCAATTCCAGGAGAGAAGGATGTTATTATTTCTTCTCCACTTTCCTTCATTTTAGAACACCTACAAGCTTTCCCTTAACAATACAAATGATTTTTATTATATACTGTATAATATATACTATATTCTATACTGTATTTTATATTATAAAATTCAGAAATTTGTAATGATATAATATAGGGATAGAGATTTATAAACCATCATGTTTATCCTTTTCTGGTATAGAAATCTTGGAGTTGAAGATGCAGCCAATGAATAAATAGGTAGTCAACAAGTGTAAATCTTGCCAATTCAAATAGCATCAAAGAAGTCTAGGACAGAGATAGAAGCTTAAAAATGTATATGTTTGTCTACAGTATTATTATTCATTATTGGTTTCCTTGGCAACTGCTATTTGTATTATAAAGCTGTTTTTAATACTTATACTAACCCGCTTCATAGGATTAAGTACACAGGGAACCACATATTCTTGCTCTTCTTGGAGAAAGAATGGAATACAAATTTAATTAATTCATAGAAATAACTTGACCCAGAAGCAATTTAGGATTTGCAAATAAGAAAGCACCTGAAGAACGAGTGGGTTGACTGAGTAAAAAATGACTTAGCACCTTAAAAATGGACTTGAGTATTGCTTTTATTAATGGCTCCATGCAAGAATGATTGTAATTATTAAGATATAATTCTATTTGAGTTAAATATGCTAGGAAATTATTATTAGCTAATTTGTTAAGCATATTCTTATAAAGTGTTAGTTTTAAATTTCTATGCTTATCTTAATGCAGGGATGAAATCTAAAAACTGTTGCTACCGGTTCTGTGGGGGTGGCTTGGTGGGTCATGTGGCTGGGTGGGTGTAGCTATGTACTCCTGTGAAAGGGTGGGGTCAAAAGACAGAAACTCACTTGTCCTGCTGGAGCAGGGGGTTGGACTAGATTGCCTCCAGGTCTCTTCCAACCCTGGATTCCCATGCTCTTTTATCCTCTGAAGCTGTGTCTAGTAGTGCCAGGTTTGTGGTCCTTCCTTCCTCTCCATTTTCCCTCCCTCCCATCCTTTCTCTCTCTCTTTTTTTCCTCCTCCTCCTCTTCCTTTCTTTCTCCTCCCCTCTCTCCCCTTCCTTTCTCAGCACCTCCCACCACACTCCATTTTTGCCCTAGCAGGATTCAGGGAAGCCTCCTGAGGCAAAAACGGTGGGTGTAGATGGACAAAAACGGTGGGTGGGGAGTCTGTTTTTGCCCTAGCAGGCTTCAGGGAGCAAAAACCGAGCCTCAATAAGCGGTAAAAAAATATGCTCCGATGATCAGCTGTGATTGTCTGAGCCTTTTACTTATTAAAAGCTTTTTTTTTACTACCAATTCCGGCAAATTGGTACTAAAAATGCTTTAAATTTTTTTTAAAAAGCCACCCACGATCAGCTCAGATGTTGACTCCGACAATCCCACAGAGGGGGCGTGGCCAGGGATTTTTACTACTGGTTCCCCGAACCACCCGCCACTATCGCTACTGCATTGGATGAACCAGTCTGAACCAGGAGCATTTCACCCCTGTCTTAATGCCTTGTGGTTCAACATGTTTCTTTCAAGTCCACTTGACTTTGAAAAATACAATGTTGTTTGTTATTTTTCAGTTCACTGGTCCAGCTTATAAATATGCTATTTCCTGCCAAATTCCATCTATTCATTAATGTAAAAATGTCCAATTCAGTTTGGCTTTTTGAAAAAACCCAACTAGTTATCTGTTTAATTCCAATTGTTGAGTTCACGGACTTGATTCCTGTCCCTTGTTAATTGTAGCCTTTCTCACCTATCTATATAATTTAGCTTCTATTGGATAGTTCGGTGTTCTGAACAAATGAATAAAAACATACATACATAAGTAATCATATTTCAATGTCCTGAGGTATTTGATTGCCACTCTTTCATGCTATAATTAGTTTAATTGAACTCAGACATGCTGTCTGATCCCAGTATATAAATCAAAACAATAAAATAAAATAAAAATTAAAAATAAACCCAAGAAGGAAAAGAAGGCAGGAAAATACAAAGAGAAAGAAGTCAATCAAAATATATTATATATAAAACAGGAAGAGTTAATAAAAGTGCATAATAACATTTTTATTTGGCAATGGAGCACCCCATTGGTTAGTGATGGTACTTGCCAAGGAATCATACCTCAGCATTTGCTGAAGAATGTCAAGCATTGACTTTGTATTGAACCATGGTGGGAAAAAAGGCCTAGTTTGGTGTAGTAGTTAATGCTGCTGGCTACAAGTCATGAGACTGTGAGTTCTAGTGTGCCTTAGACACAAGGGTAACCTTGGGTTAGTCACTTTTTCCACAGTCCCAGAAAGGCAATAATGGCAAAACCACTTCTGAAAAAAACTTGCCAAGAAAACTGCAGGTAGTCTCCCAAAAAATCAGACATGATTGAAGAAAAGGGGGAAAAATGCTAGAAACTAGGAATCATTTAATGCAGAGGTTATGATTAGTCTTAAAATTCTGTGGTATATTAAATCAGTGTTTCAAAGAGTTACCATGATCTAGTTGAAAAGCTAAAAACAATACAACATTGACATGTCAACTGAGTTGTAAATTTAAAAAAATCTGCTATGTGGGAGGCTGCAATTAAATAACTGCTGTTACCATGTGAGAAAACTCTGTCACTAATGCTAATGTCTTTTGATCTGGTAATAACATAGTGTAAAAATATGCAAAGGCAAGGGAAGGGCCAAAGTATGGTTCATGTGAGAATCCAGAGGCAGCGGATAGAGGACAACATGAAATTTCTAAAGCAATTTCTATGTCTAGGCCATAATATGTCTAAATACTTGTAATTAAAAAATTGAACGCAAGTATACTAACAGTTAGACCTAACAGTTGACAATCATGCAGATGATTTAGGACATATAAACATAATGAGAAATATTTTTCCTTATGATTTTATTAACTTGAAAAATAATAAATTTTGACGGTAAAGCTAGTAAGAAACAAACTGTCTCTGTGTACTTCTAAAATTATTTACATGGAACACTTTCAGATGTTGCCTAAGCAAGTGGATCAGGCAAATCAAAAGCAGCTGAGTAGGAAGACAGTAAATTATAATTTTTAATGTGAAATAAGAGATAAAACACACATAAGGCAAATAATATTAACTGTACTTAACTGAATGCAGTTTCTTAGAATTACTAATCTTGTATCACAGTTTAGTCTGTCTCATGCTTACAAAATTTGTTGTCCCTAATCCTAACTTGATGTTCAGAGAATGTCCTCTGCAAACCCCTGAATAAAATAAAGAAGACTTTGAAATTAGGCTCTGAAATGAAGTTTTATTTCCATATTTAGAAGAGCTTCAATCCAGGGCCTGAATGTGGACACGGAGTTAATTTTTCTGATAAAATTATTGGAGAAAGGCCAGTGGTGAGAAATGATGGGAAACAATAGTGTTAATACTAGAGTGACTATGGTTAAATGAAAATTTGTAGTTCCTAGAGTACCCATTTTGAGAATATTTCTCTGGCCTCGTCTCAAACTTTCACATTTGACAAGTTAGCTATTCCAGTTTAGAACTTTGAGGTATTATTTGTTTTTAAAAATGTTAAAATATGGAATTGGACTCTCATCTCATTTTAAAAAATAAATTTATTTATTTCTCTAATTCCTAAGGCCACCCACCTAAGTGAGTGGCTCTGGGTGGCAAGCAGAATTAAAATAGAATAAGAACAATGACAAACATTATAAACATTATAATACAAGCAGCCAAGAAACAAGCACCCAAATCATTAATACAACCAAGAAATAGGTCCCTGCACAAATTAGGGTCCCACGCCAAGGGCACAAAATCATATCTTTAGGGCCTTACAAAAAACTAGAGATGTCGGGACCATTCTGATCTCTGGAGATACATGTTCCTCAAGCTGGACTGTATGGCAGAAAAGGAATACATTCTAGCCCCCACTCTTCCCCAGCAGCATTCATTAGCTGATGAGACCAAAAGTATGCCCATCCTACCTGACCGACTTGACAGAGATGGTCAGTAACTCAGTCCTAAGCCACAAAGATCTTTAAAGATGACAATCAGAACCTTTGAGTTGCACCTGGAAGCATACTAGAAACCAATGTAGCTCATGGAGTAGTGGTGTTACATGTACTGAGTAACCACCATCATTTTAGGACCAGTGGTACAACCCAAAGACATGCAGAGGCCCTCCTAATCATGGCTGCCATCTGTCCTTCAAGCAGGATCCATGAGTCCAGGAAGATCTACAGATTATACCCCAGGTCTGTCTTGAGGCAGTGACATTCATTCAAGGCTGATAGTAGTGGAATGTCCAAACACCAAAATTAATTAATTTCCCTAGCAATATGTAGCAGACTACATTGAAAGTTTTTTGGGTTTTTTTTAAACTTAATTTGCAAAGGGGGATGATTACTTTATTTGAAGGTGGTAGGGTACATGCAAATATACATATATAAACATACATACAGAGACATACAAGGTATATCTGCCTCCACAAAGTAGGAGTTGAATTAAGAAGAACAAAAATATCATTTTATTACCTTTACTTTCCTGGTGGATACGTTACTTCCTCAGCATAGTTTCAGTAAAATACACAACGCCAGTACAAAAGACAATGCAGCAATGATCTCAATTTCTTTTCAGCTGTATTATGGTAGTGACTAAAGGGATCAGTTTTAATGGCAACACCTCACACTGTTCTCAAGATCTTTTTCATAGTTTTCTGTTTAGCCTAGAATTAGCCTGGCTTAAGGTTATTTTTTTTTGTTTTTAATAGTAATAAAAAAAAGTTCATCATCACCTATTTGTTATTGTTGTCGTTTTTGGTATACGGGGGCACCAGGAAATCCTAAGAATGCATCATAAAATTCAAATAAGCCTTTTACTATAATGATCTTATGAATAAACAATCCAGACCAGTATTGGCTGTACAGCTTTGAATCACATGCTAGTTTAAAAGGACAAATGACATGGTTACTCCTTATTGTTCAGATTTTGTACCTATTGAATGGATTAGAAATAAACAATTTTCACATCTGCCAAGGATAGATTAGTTTTCCTAATAAATGTACTTTAAAAATGACCAATTAGTTCTAGTTAAAGAACTTTCATTTGGAAGGAGGAAAATAACCGTATTATTACCAGTACTCATTGTGTGAATGAATAGATTTGGGTTAGAAGTAATGCATGTCTCAGACATTTCACTGGACTCCTGTTGTGCAGAGAACAAAATGTCATTATCCTGATATCAATTGTGCTGTGAGAGATTATAATTTATACTACTTGTCAAAAGGCTCTGGGTCAAGAGGAAGATGTCTTTCTTGAATTGTTACATGTATTATATTTGTATATTTGTCTTGAATGGAAAAAAGAGCCAATCAGTTACACTGAATTTGAAAAACAGGATTAAATAAAGTCATAGCCTTGGCTAACAACTGAAGTATCACTACCATTCATGGATCATGTGAAAACTAAAAGTCAGGGTTATTCTTATGACAGGTTAATAACCACAGCTAAAATGATAGTTAATAAACACCAACTAAGCACTTCAATTAGAGCAATAAATTGTTCAATTGGTTAAATGTCCACAGTTTTTCTCCAAACCCTGGAGTGAACTGTTTAATCAATAAACTATTGTGTCACTTGGCAAACAAATATTGGTAGCAGTCTCTGGCTGACATGAAACAGCCCCTTAAGGATCGGTTGGCTGACCAATAGTTTCCTTAGGACTTGAAAGTGGAAAAAAATGAACTTTTAACCAAAACTAAAAGCAAAAGTGCACTAGAATTCTCAAAACAGAATGATTCTTTTCTGAAAAAACAAAACAAAAACCAACCCACATGGGTTTTCCGTTTTAAAGTAACTTTTCATGTGGGCTATCTCACCAATACTTTTGCCACAGAAACCTGTCACTCTGTAGCCAGTTGTGAGAAAGTGGGATACATATATAATAATTCAGTATATAAAATTAGACTAGCAAATATAAATATAATATAACATGGTAGATCAGGAAACCATCCCTGATCTACCATGTTTTTCCGAAAATAAAACCTGTCTAAGAAAGTGAAGAACTAAAGAGCCTCTTGATGAAGGTGAAGAAGGAGAGTGCAAAAGTTGGCTTGAAACTCAATATTA
>JANHFP010002611.1:95466-105577 GCA_032468135.1 Calamaria suluensis | reverse complement strand
AGTCAGTCAGTCAGTCAGTCAGTCAGTCAGTCAGTCAGTCAGTGAGTGGTATTTGGCAAATATAGTGGTGGGGATAATACTAACCATTAACCAAATTTTCCCCATATTCCATTTCTTTAATTCTACTGTTAATCTGTTCATCTCTGCAAACTCCAAAATTTTCCTAGTTATAATCTTATCACGTGGTAAATCTTCAGATTCCCAAAAATTGGATAAATGTACAGTAATTCTTATTGTTGTCAAAACATATAGTGTTAATTCATCATTCTGTTTTCCATCATATGTTTCTTAACAAAGACATTTCTGACTTAAATTCCGTCTATGTTTTAATTATTGAGTTTTTTCACTAGTCTAACTGGTCTCATCTGTTATCTTTTAAACATTTTGTATAAATTCTTCTTTATAAAAGACCGCTTTAGTAGGTTTAACATTTCTTTCCAATTATTTCTCCCAGTTGTTTAAATACCTAGATTGTGTAAAGCTTTTTCCCATAATGTCATTATTTCTTTCACTTTTTTCATCTATCTTATTTTATTTCTTTTGTATTATTTTGTTTTATTTGTTTTATTTACTTTATTTTATTTATTTATTTATTTATTTATTTATTTGTCAACAAGTACAAGGAAACAAGTAACAATATAAACATAGACATTGGCACAAAAAATGGCACAATTAAATATAAATTTGGCAAAGCATAGCCATAAACACATGGGATGATTACAAATGGATGGGGACTGTAGGACAGGGATGGTAGGCACACAGGTGCACTTATGCACACTCCCTTAAGGACCTCTTAAAAAGTGTGAAAGGTCCACGGTAGACAGTTTAAGGGAAAAGGTATGGGGATTAGTGAGACTAACAATAGGATTAGGTAGGGTGTTCCAGACATTTAGCAAATGCTTTTAATCAAATTTCATCTTTTTTCAAGAATATTAGTTTGATATTAAGAATATTTTATCTAATGATACTTATTCAGTCTGAAAGATCTTTGCTGTTGTATCCTTTTGATATCTCGTTTGGGCTTGCAGATGGGGCCATCATGTTAAATCAATGCCTTTTTGATAAACGATTTGTTTGTCTGTCTGATTTCTGTCCTTGTCCAAAGTATCCTTATAAGTACTAAGTCTATTATAATTAATTAAATTTTGGTAAATAAATATTTCTCTTTTTGGAAGCCATTCAAGAATTTTTGTATCAATTTTTTGTTTAATTTTCTCCCATTCAATTCCAACTCATTTATTTCTAGCCCTCAGTCTTCTGTGAGAGCTTGTCTTCCTCTATTCTTTCAGTCCTTCATCTTCCTCTGATTAGGCATTTTGGAATTGATTCTCCTCCCTCTGTTTAGATAATCTTGTTGTTGGAGCTGGGGATGAGAATGGGGAGGAGTAGGCCCTGGCTGGACCCATTGGTATAGGGGCGGAGCCAGGAAAGAGGAGTTCAGAGGATGAACTGGGATCAGTTCCTCCACCTTATCCAAGGCAGAGACATGGGGAGGAGAGAGATTTGGAAAAGGTCTACTCAGAAGGAAGTGAGGAATGGGACACAGCTGAGCTGAGGCCATTAAAACTAGCCAGTTTTCTAGAACTGATCACTGGAGTCAAAGGCTCTTTTTTCAACGCAGCTTCCATGTGAGTCTTTGAAAATCCTGGGTTCATTTGTGAAACATTTCAGCAAGCTTTGGATGGTGTTATCTCTTAGTAATTCTAAGTACCTTGAACTGCAGTCAGATTCTACTTCTTGGCATATTGTTGCTTTGCCTCTGAAGAAACCCAACATTGCCAGAAAACCAGACTTTTAAAAAGCATTTGGGTTAGCAATAAATACTATTTTCATATAATTTTTTGCCTTTTTGTTTCTGCATCAAGCTGGGTCATCATACCCCTGGAATGCAGAACCCCATGATCCTGGGAGTACTGTGGCTCAGGAAATGGAACCCACATATAAACTGGTGGAAAGGCTGGCTGCGTATATGCTCCAAACTGCCCCCTACTGATAGAAAAAAATGGTGCATGAATCGGGACTAATGGGACAAAATGCCTTAAAGGCTATTGAGCACATTGAAGGGGAGGAAAGGATCTGTAAGCAGTACTGGGATCTAAAAGAGGCATTTAGATTGTGGGCAATAATGGAGCCGAAGCCACAGGAATGACTCAGCAACCTTTATTCATCTGATAGCATAGAACATAGCAAACCATAGGGAGCTGTCAGCCATTGACCAATCAGTATAAAGTATTTTCCCGCTTAAATCAAGGACCAGAGTGAAGACTCCCAACTACATACTTGCATATGTAACAATGATGGTAAAATGAAATATGGTAATTTGAGTCAGGAACAGATGTGAGAAAGATGGAGAAAAATAAGAAACAAACAAAGAAAATGCCTGTATTCCAGACAACCTCTTTCCTCCAATTAAGAACTCCAATTAAGAACTAATATGGTTTCCAAAGGTGACAGAAAGAAAGTGAAGTGGTCGTGGAAATGATAAGCCAGTCCAAGGTATAACTCAACAGGTTTATTAACAAGGCTTATAGTACAAACGCTAACAGTATAGAACTGAGAACTGGGAGGCGCGCGTCTCTTTAAATACAGCCGCTTCGCGCCAAAAGTTACAAAGTTACCGGTTGGTGGCTTTTCCCGCCAAAAGATACAATGTTGCAGGGCTTGCAACTTTCCCGCCAAAAGCAACAGTTGCAAGCCTCACCTACTGTGTTGCAACATGCCAGCTCAGAACAACACATACTGAATCTAAATCATCATTGAGCCTATGGGGTAAGAGTAATCAAAATAAATATAACCTCTAGATTGATGTGTATCTTAAGAGGGATTCTGATATTAATTCCTCTTAGATGTTTTTAAATAATAAATTATTGAGAAGGCTTTTCTTGTAGCCTAAGGTTACTTGAGGTTGTCTTGGTTGGCAGCATTAATGTACCAGGTTTTCAGTCGGGATTTTAATATCCATCACTGGGCTTTTAACTTCTACATCCATCTAGAATGTTTTTCTTAATTATTATTATTCCCTGAGCTTGTTTAAGAGAGCCAGTCGGTGACAACTAAAATCTTGACAAGTTCTTGGCTCGATTTACAGTAAGGAAAGAATGATCTTCTCAGCTTTGAAACTGATAGATGTATTTGGAGATTAATGAAGAAGCAATTAAATTTTGACTTGGATTCACATGAGTAATGGGTACTGTAGAATAAATCTAATTTTAAGGTGGGGAAATGTTTTATTGGACATCTTGGGCAAAGCAAGGGAACAAAACTCCAGGTAACAGCTATTTTAATAAATTTACCTGAATCATTTGCTTGGCTTTATACATCAAGAAAATTAAAGTAATGACACATCTGGGAATGTTTCTTCTAAGTAAAAATCAACAATGAAGAAATTGAATCAGCCCAGGACATTTTTCTGGGTTCTAAAATTAGCTATGTAGGAGCCACTGGACCCAAAATTAAATATAAAATATCACTTGGGTTCTCTGCAAATGACAATCATGGACAAAATGTGGAAGAACAAGGAATTCAATCTTAATACACAACACAAAACAACAAACACTATTGTTTTTTTCTTATAACTACCTGTATTTTGAAAGTGGACATGAGCTTGGGTGGACTCCAGAGGATGGTGGAGGACAGAAGGGCCTGGAGGAACATTGTCCATGGGGTCGCGATGGGTTGGACCCGACTTCGCAACTAACAACAATATTTTTTTGAACCCTGAAATAAGCACTTGGCCTTATTGCCATGCATTCAAAAGCCCAATTGAGCTTATTATCAGGGGCTGTCTTTTGGAGAAAACAGGGTATATATAAGTTATCAATATTGGTATAATGATTTTATGCTACAGTGAATCTGACAACTTTGTATTAAAGCAATCTGGTCTTCTATTTTGCAGACTTTTAAATACATAGTTCATAACCTTTGTACTCCAGACAGTCTTTAGCATTAATTCTATGGCTATACAAGTTTAAGATTTCAAGTGTACTTTCCACCCAGGCAAACCATTGTAAATATTTGGATATGTACTGAAACTGATAAAGTTCTCATAAAAGTGTCAGTAAAGAAACTCCTTTTCACCTTAAACAGTTTTCAAAGTCATTCTAAACTTTGCTCTTTGCAATCAAAAGATGATTCTTACACAAGGCGGTATTGAAAGCAAAAAGGTAGTATTTTGAAATCTGAATGGCCTTAAAGGAGATCTTTGGATAGTGGTATGTACTAACCAATGCACTGGAGTGCATTGGATACAGACATGTCTTGCCCAAGAAGAAAGACACTTCAGCTGCCTTCCTCTGAGTCCGCTTACTTACAATCCTGGGAATACAGAATCTGGCAGAGGAATGGTGGGGCCACCTTCTCAGTAGAACAGTTTTTCATTAGTCTGTCTCTAGATCAAATTCATTCACTTACTGATTTTGGGCCACACCTTTTTGGTTCTCCTTATTTTATACTCTCCTTTTTCTGCAAATATTTCATGTCTGAAGGAATGTACAAGACATATAGAAACAAATCAACAATCAAATAAAAAAGCCTAATTAATAATCTCCCTTAATTTAAAATATACAGCAATATTAGGCTGGGGTAAACTTAATATATTTTATGTATTGTAATTTTAATACACCAAATAGATATGTTGGGTAAATTAAAATATTAAGCAAATAAAAATAAATATTTCAGCATGAAAAATACCATAAAATATGAATATGTCCACAACCCCCATCTCAGACACACCAACAACATCCAAGCCTCCTACAACTGACCACATCCCATTGGGTTCACAACCCCTAGTGATCACAGAAAAGGAAGTGCAAGACCTATTTCCAGACAAAAGCCAGGAAAAGCTCCAGGCCCAGACACAATAACTCCTCCTTGCTTAAAAGTCTGTGCTGACCAACTGGCTACCATCTTTACCCAAATTTTCAATAAATTGCTAGAGATGTGCTATGTCCCTTCTTGCTTCAAATGCTCCCAGTGCCGAAGAAGCCTACCATCATGGAACCAGTTGCTCTAACATCTGTAGTCATGAAAACCATTGAAAGGCTAGTGCTGTCCCACTTGAAAACTATTACATATCTGCTGTTATATCCCTTGCAATTTGCATATCAAGCAAATAGATCAACAGATGCTGCTGCTAATATGGCTCTGCACTACCTCCTACAACATCTTAAATTTCCGAAGATCTATGCAAGGGTCCTCTTTGTAGACTTTAATTCAGCATTCAATACCATCATTCCAGACACTCTTTTAACTAAGCAAAACCAGCTAGAGGTACCTGAACACACTTGTAAGTGGATCATAAGCTTCCTAACAAACAGGAAGCAGCAGGTGAAGCTAGGCAGAATCACATCAGATACCTTTACAATTAGCACCCCCCCCCCAAAGGCTGTGTGCTCTCCCCACTTCTCTACTCTCTCTATACCAATGACTACATCTCTAACGATCCATCTGTTAAACTACTGGAGTTCACAGATGATACAATAGTCAATGATGAATCTGCATACAGATGGGAGGTTGAATAACTAGCCTCGTAGTGCAACCAGAACAATCTGGAACTGAACACACTCAAAACTATAGAAATGGTGGTAGACTTTAGGAGAAACCCTTCCATAATGTCTTCGACATTAAAGGAGCTCTGCTGCTTTTGCAGACTGAATATTTGGGATCCAAACACAAATCCTATGAATTGCAAAGAAATCTTTACTCCATTTTATTGTACTTAATCAAATAATTCAATTTTAAGACTAGGCTGATTGAATTCATTATAAATATTTTATATTGTCTTTCTGTAAACCAAACCAAATCAAACCCACACATATGCCAAAGAAATGTAGAAGGGCAATGTACAAAAATTTCCCAGCCCATCCAAAGAAGCATCCTAAAACATTGCAAAGAACAATATCATGATCATCATCATCATCATGATCATCATGATCATCATGATCATCAAAGGTGTCAACACATTTCCTAAAAGCAGACAAAGATTCTTACCAGGTTATTCTCCAGTTAGAGAACAGCATGAAAGAAAGTTTTTTTTTTCTGTACCCAAGAAACAGGGCTATTTGTGACATTTTCAGAAGTGTATTTCCTGCAGATATGAAGCCTTGGCTTGATTCATAACAAGACCCAGACATTTTCAGTTTTTAAGTTTAAAATGAACAACTACCGACCAGTGTAAAACTGTCAATGTTGGAGTAAAGTGACTTTGCATCAGATGAAGATTCTGACAGTTAATGAATAAGTATACACATAGCAAATAGTACACAGAAGTAGTCTAAGTGTGATGTGACAAAGCTGTAAACATTGCCAAACCTGTTAAGATTCAAAAAATATTGTACTGAGATACAAAATACATTTATGTAAACATACTACTTACTGGGATTATCGCCTGAACTTCCTGGAAATGGATTAGAACCAAGGAGCATTACAGTATTACAAACCAGATTTGCTGAATGCAACTGTTTCTCAGTTTGGTTAGTTCAGTCAGGTTGGTATAATGGTTAAGGCACCAGGTTAGAAACCAGGAGATTGATTGTGAGTTCCAGTTCCACTTTAGACACATAAGCAGCAGTGGGACACTGGACCACTCATACACTCTCAACCCTTGCAGGAAAGGGCAAGCTATAAAAGGCACACGCACCCCAATAGAAACAACCCAAAATCAAGGCCTGCTATAACAACAAAAACATCTTTTTTTTAAGAGCCAATAATTTAGCCCAGAGAAGGCAGGCTTCATGGTGAACGAACAGAAGTTTATCTTGTTTATTTTCATCCAACCCTTTAGTGAAGCTACATGATATCAGAACACCTTTTATGTTAAAAAGTGAAAATGAATGAAATGAACTTTAATTATAGAAAGACTCAATATTTGTTTGAAGTGTTGTTTTGGGAAAGAGGAAAGGAAAGGAACTGGACTGAGTCTTTTTATGGTATTTTCTTTCTTCTTCTAAGAATGAGATATATATATATGGCAACTTTAATAATATTTTTATTTAGCCTCCACCAAAACTACTTCTGTGCACTGGTTTGAAGCACTGATAATTTTAATATTTCTAATATCTTACTTTTTTAAAAAAACGGTTAGATTGTATATCTTCCGCTGTTGATTTAATTTTTAACATTCCTATTATATCTCCCTACTTTGTTAGCCATCTTTGTGATGTTCATTTATGTACCAGGCGATGTATTCAAAAATTTAATAATTTTAAAATGGACATTCTTTGTTATCATCTTGGCATGCACATTAAAAATATTAGTCTATGGAGATTCTCAATCATCTGGGTCATAGTTGTCTCAATGTTGCTTTTCCAAAAAGCAACTAGGTTTTCTTTTTTCTTTGAAAATATTTTGCTTTTCATCCAAGAAGCTTCTTCAATTCATCTTCGTTTAGAAATATCAGCAGCAAATAATGACAATATAGTTGTGGCTTTTAATCATGTTCTGGAAATGTGCAAAGTTGTAGCATTCCAACACCCTGTTGCCCCATCACTCCTGACATGTACAGTGACTGCCTACAGAAAATATGTACCTAACATTTCCCCCTTTTTTGCTCTTTGAACTGTGGAAAAAAAGTATGTAAGTTATCTCAAACAGCCTCATTCTGCATCAGCACCTGCTCGGACAGCAGTCAATTAAACAAGCAAAACAACAGCTGGATAAGTCAGGTCAGCTCCCCTTATGAACTTCAAGACTTGTGCACAAGGGACCCCACCATACAGACTTGAAAATAGCAAGTCTTAGTAACTTGATGCCTCCTGTAATGTGTTTGAAGAGACAGTGAAAGACTCCCTGAATCATTGCTGCTGTTTCTCTTTCTTCCTTAAAATATGACAGCCTTTCTTTCAACTTGTATTGTCTACAAGGGGCAATAAGACTCACTTCAAATAGCTCACTTCAAATTTAGGAATGCAGGTTCAAAGAAAGGAATTATTGTTACCTCAAACTCAGGGTGGTCAAAATTATCATCATGTTTTAAGCTCTATGCAGATTCACTATACAATTTCACTTTTGTTACTTTTTTTAGCCTGTAGACAGAATGCATGAAATAAGAAAACGAAAATTAAACTGAGCTGTTTAGCTACCTCAGATTAAATTATATTTATACAATATATCCTTATATTCGATTTATAAATGTGCAGACTATAATTTCCAGAAACAGTTCTATCAACAGGAAATCTATCACCAGTTTAGCTAGTCTTGTCATTTTTGATGTATTTTACAAACCTTAAACAAATGAAAGAGATAAAGTATACGCATACACTTATAAATATATTTCCCTGTACATTAATGGATCAGTTAAGCTAATGAGTGGTGAGATGGTAACTTTTCTTCTCAGTGACAAGGCAAATAACATCTATTTTTGTCACTTCAGTTTTCGTAAAAAAATATTGTGCAGGACACATGGATATTGTCAAGGAACAATTACAGATAACAGTAAAATGAAACAGAGAAGAAATTGCCCGAGCCAAAAAAAAAAGAGGATTGTACACTGTGCTTTCAGCTTTACTAAGGTTGTGTAAAAGGCATGTTGTTTTATAAAAGCATTGAAATTGTGAAATGTGGGCAAATAACGTGAAAGATATACCTTCTCCAATTAATTGCTTTCAGATGTGCTGGTCTTCACCTTCCAGATTTCTCATCAATTGCAACTATGAACACTGAAACCTGGAAACTTACATGAAATGGGAGCCACTTATGTATGGTGATTAAAGCACCAATACGAAAAACAGGAGGCTATGAGTTCTAGGCACAAAGCCGTCAGGGTAACCTCTGGCCGATCCCTCTGTCTTAGTTTAAGGAATAAGCCAATGGCAAACCACTGCCCCAAAAGGTTGCTACAAAAAACTGTATGGTGTGGAGTATGAGTCAAGAATGACCTGAAAACACAGATGTATACATTATACTCTACTGGTATTAGGCTCAGGATATCCGTCAAGAATAATTTCATACCACATTACCTGGGCAATCAGGGCTAAAGGTGGTTCTTTAATCAGTTGTATAGTGTTTGTTGTTAGTTGCAAAGTCGTGTCCGACCCATCGCGGCCCCATGGACAACGTTCCTCCAGGCCCTTCTGTCCTCCATCATCTTCTGGAGTCCACCCAAGCTCACGCCCACTGCTTCAGTGACTCCCTCCAGCCACCTCGTTTTGTGTCGTCCCCTTCTTTGGCCCTCTATCTTCCCCAGCATTACATTATTCTCCAGTGAGTCCTTCCTTCTCATTAGGTGGCCTAGTATAAATAGTATTGTTCCCTCCCTCCCTCTCCATACCTGTATACCTATCTTACATTTATTATTTCTACAAATAACTCAAGGTGACAAACATATCCAGCACACCTGTCTCCTCCTTTTTTTCTCATAACAACAACCCTGTGAGTCAAGTTGGGCTGAGAGAGTGTGTGTGACTGGCCCAGTGTCACCCAGCTGGCTTCCATGGCTAAGGACTTGAATTCAGGGTCTCCTACTTTCTACTCTGGTGCTTAACCACTAGACCAGACTGGCTCCTCTTTTTACAGGAAGTCCTTGTTTAACAGCCACAACTGCATCTGCCAACTTGATCATTAAGTGACTAAGTGAAACTGTGATTATGCTTAAGATTTTACTTCAGCTTTTCTTTGCTTTATAGATCTGTGAAAGTCAAATATGAGAAGACTGGTTGCAAAGTTACTTTTTCATCACCATCATAACTTCAAATGGTTCCTGCTTGAGGTAGTTGCTAAATGAGGACTACCTCAATGGGAAAAATAAAAATCACTATTGTACACATCTGTTAGTAAGTTTATGTTATAGATAGAATATGGGGCTCCCTGCGGGGAGCATCCGGAGGCTCCAGCTGGTAGAGAATGCAGCTGCGTGGGTAGTTATGGGGTCATCTCGATTTGCTCGAGTGACCCCGCTCCTGTGCGAGCTGCATTGGTTGCCAGTGGAGTACCGGGTTCACTTTAAGGTCATAATTATGATCTTTAAAGTGACCCATTTCATTGGACCATGATACCTACAGGACCGCATGCTGCCTACTCCCTCCCGACCAGTTCGCACTCACAGGGAGGGCTTGGTGGGGGTCCCATCGGCAGCTATGTGCCGATTGGTGACCCCCAGAAGGAGAGCCTTCTCTGT
>JANHFP010002611.1:69576-85719 GCA_032468135.1 Calamaria suluensis | reverse complement strand
AGGAGGGCGATGACAAGCCCTCCAGATGATCATATGTCCCAGTCTCAAGATCCCAAAAACAGGCCCAAAATGTAGGCATGCTTGGCTACTGAGAGTTTTTTGGACACCAACTCATTTATTTAAGGTTTAGCCTGAACTGCAAAATATTTTATATGTAATCAGTAATAGAAATAATAATTAAATTTATCATTTACTTTACAGATAAGACAATGTATAAAGTAAGTTGTGTTTAACTTTTTTTAAAAAAATATGACATGCATTTTCTGGTTATGTGTACTTTCTTTTCCTCTCTGTCAGTGGCTCCTGTTCTCATCAGATGCATGGCAGTGAAACTTAAAAATTCTACAAGCCGGAAAAAAAATCATAAGCTTTACTTTTTGTATAGGTCAAATCTCATATCTGCAGCTAATACAGGTGTGAATAAATAGAGACCACTTTTATAATAAGTTGGTTGCAAATACAGAGCCTTTATCCAGTGAAGCAGAGTTTTTTTGGCAGAAAAAATGTGTTTCTTCCATTCTTTTAACAGTTGCCAATAATACATAAACTTTTAATTATATATTAAAAATTCTCTTCTGGACTACTTGTAAAAGATTTGGAGAAAGGTGAAGTGAAATGAATTAATCCAAGGGTTTACCTTGCATCTGTGACATCAGACAAGCTGGGTTAATTTATTCATTAATGTGTTTGAGCTAAGACAATGGATCTGCCATTAAGTATCACATAGAGCAAGATAAGAAAGTCCTAACCAGATGATAATTGGTGCATTTAGTTGAATTTCAAACATTCAGTTACTTAATCATTTGTTCTTCACTCTGTGCTGCTGCCTATACAGGGAATGCTTGAGATGCCTTAGGTTAAGACAATGAAATAGGGAAAACCACAGATAGGGAATAAGGAGCGGGCTGAAATCTGTTGTATACAGCAAATGGATCTCATTGCAAATCTTCTTTCAGGAAAATTAAAGCATCTTAAATGCCATTAAAGAAATAGGTTAAATAAAAGCTTGGTATATTACCTGACAATAGATTTTAAGAAACAACAATGAAAACTCATGATAATATTCCATACTGTCTGGAACAGAGATCACCAACTGGTGGTCCAGGGACCACTGGTGGTCCGTAAGAATTTATTTGAATTTTTTATATTGCACTAAATGCTATTTATCTTTTTTAAAAAAATCATATTAGTGGTCAATGGGATTTAAAATTATGAATTTAGTGGTCCCTGAGGTCCAAAAGGTTTAGTGACCCCCTGGTCTAGAACACAAGTGTCAAAGTCAAGACATCACGTTATCACATGATGTATCACGATTCCCCCCCCTTCATTAAAATGGGGATGGGGTTGCTAGTGTGTGATGCCTGCAGCCCTTGGACTGCAAGTTTGACATCTCTGGTCTAGAATGTCTGATTTCTTCTATTTTATCTTTTAGCAAATGTTCCTACTTCACTCATCACTGTGTTTATACAGGAAATTATTGTTCTTTCTAACTTTTAAACTAACTCAAATTGACATAGGCACATTCCCTGTCTTAGCTGGCTTTCTAAGCAGCTGAAACAGCATCTACTGGGCTGGTATGAGTAGTTTTCAAGATGTCTGGAGGATAAAAAATTGTGCAGTTCCACTTGAGGGTTGATTGTCAATGAGCAGGTGCTATTAAGGTAACTGAAGATACATCTTGCAAGGTTAGCTGAGTCTGATCCCATTGACCCTGATGATGTACATAGGTTCCTTTGGCATGTTACTGTGTCTGGCTATGGTTTTGATTCCTATTTTCCTAGCTGGTAAACATCTTTTGAGCATAACAGGAGGCTGGGTCAGAGTGGTGGCTAATCAATCCTTGATAGGAGAATAAGCCCCCTGCTTTGAAGAGGATAGTAATGTTCTCCATCTCAAGTCATCACTTGACCCAACAATTCTGAATAAGCATTGTTCAGTCTCTAATCTTCCCTTTTTTGGGAAAGGCAGTTGAAAAGGTGGTTGGTCTGCACACATGAAGAGTTCACATTGGGGGAAAGTGCATAAATGGAAATGTATTATCTGTATCCCTTCCAATCAGAGGTGGGTTTCAGCAGGTTCTGACCAGTTTTGGAGAACCGGTAGTGGAAATTTTGAGTAGTTCAAAGGACCAGTAGTAAAAATTATTGCTGGCCCCACTCCCATCTATTCTCTGTCTCCTGAGTCCCAGCTGATTGGGAGGAAATTGGGATTTTGCAGTATCCTTCCCCTGGATTGGGGAGGAAATGAAGATTTTGCAGTATTCTTTCCCTGGAGTAGAGTAGAACTGAGATAGTGAAATGCAGCTGCTCTGCTTACCCTGGGTCTCTTAGGGACTTTTTATACGATAGTTTTCTTTGGATATATACTGGGGGCTAAAATGAGCAGTTTTCATGGGGTAGTGGTGTGCACCCGCGTGCTTTAAATAGAAGGGGAAAAGATACAGAGCCACATTATTTTAACATATAATGTGACTGCGGTTATTGAAATAAATTGGCTGAGTGCATGCAGTTATACTAAAATATAAACCATGGTTTGCAAATAGCATTGTCTGGGTTCACATACGAAGTCACAAACAAGGAAACCACATTTTTTACTGAGCATAAAATGAACCCAGCCTGTGTAAAGGTCAACTTTTCATCAATCCACCAACATACTTTTATTATTAGTCATAATGCTACCCAATCTGCATATTTATTTAGCATCAGCATTAAACTACTTAGTTCTTAGGGAATAACATTCCCTGCCTGAATGTTCACATTATTAGTAAGGGAAAACAGGTAAAAGTGTAACAAAAGTACGGCATTATTATATAAGTAAAGCTAATGACATGTCTGGAGATCAGTATAATTACAGGCCAGTTTCAAACATTTAATTTCCTGGAAAAGGTGGTGGCTTTGTAACTCCAGATGCATACTGTATGTACGATACTATCTGGAGTAATTTCATCGCTGGGCTAGTATATAAACTGAGACTGTTTTGGTCACCTTGATAGATGACCTATGTCACAAATTAGGCAAGAAGAATGTAGTCCTGCCAGTTTTCCCAGATCTCTTAGCAGTTTTGAGTACCATCAAGAATGGCATCCTCCTTGACCAGAATAGGTCAAGGGCATTAGTCCATCAGCAGACTCACTTTGGAACTCAAAAATAAAAGTGAATCAATTTCCTATAAAATCTGTACTTATTAGATAAGAGGAAGAATGCCAAGAAGAAGGTGTAGTGAATATCTAGAAAGATATGTATGTCAATGTATGTTAAATAGGTAAGCGAAAGTTAGGTTTATCGGATAGTTATTTAAGAGGAACTACGTTGTATACTTGCCCTGTAAGAAGTAATGTAATTTGTACATAGATCAAGAAATATATTATTTATTAATGCAAAATTAGACGGAAATGTTAAAAAGTGGATATATCAAACCATATCCATTGTTATTTAACTTTGAATTATTAATAAAAAACTTTTTATTAAAAAAAGGCATTACTCCATCAGATGATCATGTGCAGAAAGAAAATAATTCTGTAATCTGTATATAGAGGCAGCTGCAAGGATTGTGTACGCCAAACATTGGAAAGAAAAAGGAACCCAACAGTGGAAGAATGGATTTTGAAACTGACAGAATTGGCAGAGATGATGAAATTAGCTGCATTGATTAGAGACAATGATTTGCAAGACTGCAATATAAAAATGCAAATAATTTTTCTGCGGACCACCAACATTTTCTCACAGACCACCAGTGGTCCATGGACCACCAATTGGTGACCGCTGCTTTGAATCATACTGTATAAGCACTATGAGCCATCCACCATAGTATTCTGTATTAAAAAATATATGTCATCCTCATTTAACAACCACAATTGGGACTGGCGACTCAGTGATTAAGTGAAGCTGCTGCTAAGCAAAATCATGTTTATGATATAACATCAGATTTCCTTTGCTTTATATATCTGCAAATGTTGTAAATGTCAATATTGGTTGCAAAGTGACTTTTTCATCATTGCTCTATTAACAGTCACTATCTAAGACAGCTGCTAAATGAGAACTCCCCGTATTCTGTTATAAGAAGAAATTATTGTATTCCGAATGTACTTGAATTAATATAAATTTGTTTAAGCTCAGACACAAAACAAACTCAATCCTGGCTGGTTTTTGGTTGGGAAATCCTTGAATTCCAAGGCACTAGCCCAAACTTGGAAGCTGAAAAAACATCTTGTAAACAATAACAAAAATTAATACACAATGATTCAATGTGTCCAAGGAAATATTCACAGTCATCCCAAAACCATCCTTAATTTGAGAATATAATTTAAATGAATTTAATTTCATTAAATTACAGAATAAATAAAGTACTATACTAACTAACTTTAATTATAAAGTAAAGGCAATTGACTACTATGAAAAAAAAAGTGAATCGTAACTTCTCTACCTAAGATCTGCAAAGATTGACGAACAACGGAAATTAATTTCTTTTTAAAGTCATAAGGTATATTCTTATAAACTGGGAATAATATTCTTTGTTAAATCATAAATAATTTTGTATACAATTAAAGTCTGGCACACAAAAATTGATTCATGAAATGGAAGATACGAGAGGGAGGGGAAAAAAACCTGCAAGTTTATGACAAATTTGTTTCTACACTATCACATGAGTTATGATGGCTTATATTCATTTTAAAGTTCAATTTTAAAATTAAGAAACAATTAGAAACATCCATTTAATCAAAAATTCAAATAATATATAAAAATACTAATAACCACAATGCAAAGAATCAACATATGGGAATTTCAAAATTGCTGAACTTTTACAGCATCTGAGCCTTGACATACTTAATCATGTCAAGAACTAAGGAATTTTCTTCAACTCAGTATCAGTCTTAAAACAAACTTTTTATTTAATATAGGCACCCTAAGCATAATACTGCACCCTGTCGGAGATGCCAAAAGTATTGTTTTGAGATTTATAAAGGATTTTGTGGTTGGTGTCAATTCCCAGCTAACATCTAGACAGACCTTTCTCCAAGGTGATCTGTTTCCAGCCTGGCTTCTCAAGCATTGTCTTTTTATGTAGCTTTTTTGGTGAAGTACAGGAGTGGTTGACCATTGCTTCTTGCAACTCCAAAACACAGCTGAGTGGGAGTCACAGTTCTGCTGTCACAGGGTGCTTTTGTGCATATGTGTATTCATATGGTGAACAACACAGAAATTCCATACTGTAACCATAAATCATTCCAGATTTTTAAAGAGTCATTTGTTTTCATAATTATCTCTCTCTTCCCCTACTCTTTTAAGATTTTGAAACATTGAAACAATGAAACAAAGGATAGAATATTTTTTGCTATAATGCATGTTCCACTTGAAATAAAATTAACCTCAACATTCAATATTACGTCTTAGGTCCCAAAGTACATTTGGTGTGCATTTTAAATGTTTGAAGTAATTAAAAGAAATAGTGAACTAGTAAGGAAGATTAGTTTTAATGTTCAAAACATGACAAGCTGGAAAATAAGTTACCTCTGAATTAATTATAGATAAGCCACTTTAGCTTGTTCAAACAGGCCAGTTTTTTTTCATAGCAAACCAATTGTGGAACCACCATTGTAAAGTAATCTGGATTGTATAAAACAAAATGTTTATCAAGTGATTTCAACAAATAACTTGTTCTTTAAAAATGACTAAAACAGTTGTTTCTGCCTTTCTTTTTTACCCAAACATCCAATAAACGTAGCTCCAGATTACATTACCATAAAGAATTAATACAAAACTTGCTACGTGCTTTAAAGAGAGAAAAATCTCTAGGTCACCATAAACCCTTCAAACTTTCCATCCTCCTCCCTGCCCAATTTGCATGGAGGAGTCTATTTTACAGCTTTATACATGTAATGGTCTTGCAGGCCTTTCTACCATGCCAAAATTTCTCTTTGAAGTTTGCCCTCCCATTAGTGCTTCAGTGTAGGTATTCAGAATGATTGGAAAAGCACAGCAAAAGTCCCAGAACCGTCCAGTTCTGTCGGATACAGTTGTTTCATGTTGCTGTGATTTACTATCTTTATTATTACTCAAAAGAAGAAGAGCACATCTTTGGTTAAGCTCCCCCTCCTTTTGTCTCTTCCCCTCTCCCCCCCCCCACCTTTAACAAACAGGACTCTCTTGAGTTTTGTTGGACATTGTGCAGGATGCCTTTTGCCAAGTCGAATGGAACACACTTAATACTTTTCCTTTATAACCTTGGTAATAAATCAGATGTCACTCCATTTGCACAAGTGCAGCCATTAACGTCCTGTCCCCTCCTCCCAGCACTTCCCGAATTTTAAACAAAGTAGGAATAAACTGAAGCTGAACAGAGACAAGGAGTCCAGTAAATCAGTTTAATGAGAATGGAAACAACTGTAAGAAGCTTCCATGAGGTGAACATCGCAGGCTCAGGTTTGAAATAAGTTTTGGAAAATGATGGAAGTGATACTGAATAATTTGCAGTTCAGCTAAGATAAAGATCTGTAATGAGCACTGTGTTATTCCTTTTATTGAAGGAATGTTTGGATTAATTAGTCTGTGAGGGTTATGCCTTCACATTCCTGGATTTTCTTGTAGATGTAGTAAATGGCATGTTTATCCAGTCATTACTGACCTTTACTTCATTCAGTTAGCTGTTCTAGTTATTCCTTATTTTGTCTTCATTACAGGTGACTCACAATGGTACATATTTCTATTTCAGTAAGTGAACGTCTATTGAAGGAAGTGGCTTTTTCTTTTTTCAAACTGGAATTCAAAATAAACTTCTATTTATATCCACTGAACCCTATTTTCATTACTGCTTCCATCAGAAATTATCCATAAGTTTTTAAATTAAATTGCTACATGTAGTCCTCAACTTACAACAGTTCACTTAATGACTGTTCAAAGTTACAATGCGACTGAAAAAAGAGTCTTATGACCATTTTTCACACTTATGACCATCAATTTATATTTGGTTGCTTGACAACTGATCACATTTATGTCGCTCGCAATGTCCCAGGTTCTTCTGATCATCTTTTGCAGCGTTCTGACAAGCAAAGTCAATGGGAAGCCAGATTTACTTAAGATTCACTTAAATTATTAACCATTACTAATTTGATAACTGAGTGATTCACTTAACAAATGTGGCAAGAAAAGTCATAAAATGGAACAAAATTTACGTAACAAATTTCTCACTTAGCAACATAAATTCTACGTTCAATTGTGGTTTTTAAGTTGAGGACAATCTGTATTCCCAGGAAACTGAATATAAAAGCATATTTCAAATGTGGCCACTGTTCATAAAACAGTTTTCAGAAATCAATAATCTGGTTTCCAAGGCTTAAAAAAAAATAAAATGTATACTATATGATTGCATAAATCCAATTATTTATTCTGACTTAAATTCTATTTTATCCCATAATCTGCATCTTGATACTAAATGGACTATTTCTTTAATGAGAACTGTGGTGATATTTTAATAGGTGGCTTTTTATTAACTGAAAACATTTAAAATACTGGTTATTTCCATTTAAATAAATAGTCATTTCTCTCAGACTTTAACTACATCCTGCCAGTCAATATAGACTCTCTCAAATGAGGTCTCCCCCACATATATATTGGGGTTATGAGAAAAGTGTCCCTCCAGTTTTGGAGGAAACTAATTCAGAAACACTGATACAAACAATAATTAGGAAGCTGCAGTGCAGTAGTGAGATTCAAATCCCGGTGCTTCCGGTTCATAATGGTAGTGCGTGAGTGGGCGTGCTCACTTTATATACATGTGGTGCTTCTGAGCATGTGCAGAATCTTCTGCACATGTGCAGAGTGTTTTTGATGATGTCTGGGTGGGTGGGCAGAGCCTCCTGCTGCCACCACTACCAGTTCACCTGAACTGGAGTGTACTGCTGTAGTGATTTTATTTAAATATCAGCACAAAGCAAAACTTTCAGGTCAAGGATGGACAACCAGTGACTTGCAGATAATCTTTAAACAACCCAAGATTGTACCATATCAATTTGGCTATGAAATGACCCTTTTACAGTAGTTCAGTTTTTGGCGTCTTTTTACATAAAGGATAAAATGGGGGCAGGCAGCTTGTAGAAAAACCACATCCCGAAATCTACCCTTAAAATGGTCCACATTATACTGATGCTTTATAATTTCATCACAGGACTTACATGAAGGCTTTATATTTCTTTAAAAGGCTTGCAATGAGAATCATCTACTCCCAGAAGCCTCCTACTTCCATTGCGATTTTAGAATGTCACAAAAAACAGGCTGAAAATTTTGAGCCTTTCTTTTTCTAGTAACATCATCTCAGCACTGAGTGTCCTTTTTATATATGCCCATTGCTACTTTAAAAGTTTAGATAGTAAAAATGATTACACGTAAAAATTAATTAGATGGCAATTCTCTCTCCATTTATCTTCAAGCAATTCTATAAAAAGCTTCTATAAACTAATATAACACTGTATCAGTAGTCAGTTTAAAGTCATACTTAAGCAGATAACGTCTGCACTTTATAACTAATCCATCACCTCTAAAATTCATCACACTAAAAGTTACACATAAAATGAAACTGAGTTTTTAAAGAAGCCACAGAGAGGAGGGCGTCAAGCTATCTTCCAAAGCACCTGAAGGCCAGACAAGGAATAATGGATAGAAACTAACCAAGGAGAGATTCAACCTAGAAATGAGTAGGAACTTCTGACAGTGAGAGCAATCAACCAGTGGAACAGATTTCCTTTGGAAGTTGTGGGAGCTTCATCACTTGAGACTCTCAAGAAAAGATTGGACTGCCATTTGTCAGAAATGGTGTAGGGTCTCCTGATTGAGTGGGGAGTTGGACTAGATGACCTATAAGGTCCCTTCCAACTCTATTAATGTTGTTTTATCTGACTGCAAATCTGACTTGTTATTTAGCAAAAGAAGAACCTATTCAAGATGCACACATAGTTCACTCAAATGAACATACACACTGCCCCTATTATTCACCAATGTTTCATTCCAATTAACACTCTCAGGTAAAGAGTAACATTATATATATATAATGTTAAACATGTTTTAAAACCCCTTTAAACCATTGTAACTGTAACTATCAGGAACTATTAGCATTTATTTTATTTACTTGTATCCTACGTTTATTATTTTTGCAAGTAACTGAAGACAGTGAACATATTCAACCTTCCTCCATATTCAAACTTTATTCTTTGTCTAAAAATGCCAACAGAAATGAAATATTGGGGGGAGGGTGGTGTTTATTAAACCCAAACAATGACATATCTGGAAACAAATGCAATGTACAGGAGAGAGAAACAGAAAGTAAAATAAAAATACAGAAATTTGAGGCTCTTTTTAATGGGAAGAATAGTGGCAATCAAGATGAACATCCTACCAAAATTACTCTTCTTGTTTCAGAATATTCCTATAAAATTAGATTAAAAGTATTTTGGAAAACTGAATAAGATGACACCGGACTATATTTGGCAAGGGAAGAAACTAAGGATTACATTTAAACTTTTACAAGAAACTAAAGAAAGAAAAAGGTTTGGACTTATATCATCAAGCAGCGACACTCACCTGGGTAACAGAATGGATAAATTTAAACAAAATAGAGCTATGATGGCACTTGATCATCATCAATCATATCTAAATACGATCTACTTATATAATTGTAAAGTCAATAGTGCATTCAGATGGCCTACACTTATTGCTAGAATAAGCAATCTGTAGCCGTTTTGAATAACTCAAAAGCACACAAACCTCCAGTTGGCTAGCTGAGGTGGACAGGAACAATTATATCTGGAGAATCTAAGTTTTCTTCTCCAGAGTAAACATTTCAGCTACTAATTTTGCAACATTTCCTATGCAGATTTGGAAGTTATGGTATGATAAAAAAGAGGAAGAAACTCCAGGATAGATGTGGAAGCCTTGTGGTTGAAATTCAGTTATTATTTGAAAGGAATATCCTGGTGTAAAAACACAATAGCCCAGAAAAAATGTAAAATATTTATAATAAAATATTTATGGCTTGTTTTATCACACTGAGTGCAATGCCACTAAAAAGCCATAACTTCGCCTTCTTTGAAGATGAACAAAAGGAACTTGCAAAACTGAATTGAATCAAGTAAACTGGCTCTATTTTTTTGTCAAAAATGTGTATTAAATCACCACCACCATCATATTCACGGTGAAATAAAACTACTCTGTTGGCTGTAGTGATGGCTGTGCAGTGAGAGGGTTGCGATTGTTGTTGGAAATGAACTATGATCAGTATCACCTATGTAGAAAGTAGCTAGGATCACAGTAGCCACTGGATCTGTAGAAATGATGCTGGAAACTTTGTTATAATGCAGACACACCAAAATTCTAAATAAGTGTCACCGCCGCCCACTCCTACCAGAGCCATACATACATTGCACCTTGCACCTCCTTGATTCTTCCATGCCTCCTATACAAGATTTCTCAGCCTTGGCAGAATGAGGAAACAAGGCCATTAGAGCCAGACCAAGTCAAAGGGGACAGTACTCCCAGGCCCACATCAATATATTATCATTCGAAAAGTTGGGATCAGTTCACAGTGCTTCTCCTTTCCATAGCAAGGGTAATGCATTTCTCCACATAGTGACTTCACAGCTTCAATGCAAGCTTAAAGTTTACTCAGTCATGATTTCCACTTTCAAGCTGAAACAAGGAGGAGCAAATGGTGTGTCCCTGTCAAAAGTTTGAGATTGTCACTCTAGTGTTTTTCAAGGTCATGTGGATTTTAACTACCAGAATTCCCCAGTCAGCATATGGTTGTTGAAGTCCATTCATCTAAACTTTTAAACTCATCTAAACTCACACTGTTCTAAACTTTTAAAGCTCTAGCCATAATGTGCAATAACTCTTTAAATATCTATCAAGCTTTATCAGCATCCTTAAGGGAAAGAATTAAGAGAGTTTATAAACTTCCATCACTACTCTTTTATATTTCAATTTAGCAACTTTTCTCTTAGGATACTTTGGCCACAATTTTATCTATGTTGATTAGCAGGGTAATTCCTTGGTCACAATATCAATATTCCTTTGGGGTCTGATTTTGAACAGAGGGTACTCCCTGAAAATGACCTTCAAAGTTCAAAAGTGCTTAAAATGGAGCTGTTGCAATAATCATAACTATACTGTGTGAAGACATTTGCAGAGAATTCAAGTGGCAAAGGCTTGTTATGAATGTCTTGTATTCTTTGTGCTAAATATAGGCTGCTTCTTAAAATGATTCATTTTGCTTGAGGGTGGGTTGGATGGATAGAAGGTGAGGTCAGTAAAGTCACAATTGTTACAGAATTCCAGAAAGAGCCAATGAAAATGCACACATAAAAAGGGCAGGGGGCGTTTTTAATAGCTTTGGTTTCAATAAATCTTACACTTCACTTCAAATATTTTGTCTTTGAAGTAGCTAAGGAACAAGTACTTCTTCCATAGACCAAGAAAAAAAAAGTACAGAAAGAGGAAAAAAATGGACTTTTTCATTTGAAGCAAATTCTAAACAAATAAGAGCAGAGCTGCTTCAGAAGCAAAAGCAGCTAAAATACTTTTCAAATGTCCTTTAAAGGGGATAAGAAGGGGGGGTGTAACCCAGACATCTACATCTTCATGTCAGTTTTGACTGAAGGTAACAGACTAAGCTTCATTAGTTTAACACATTTTGTAAATCCAAGATAAGAAGGCTTTCCAAGCCATTCTTCTGATTTATTACTTATATGTCCCCTTTAATTATTAAGACATCAGCTGGTTTCATTTATAAATCCATTGTGGCATCTTTTTCCATATGGCTCTTTATACTCTGGCATTTTAGAATCCATTTTCAGATTCACGTTATCTTTTTCTATATCAGTTTTGCAATTTGGTATTTTCTGAGAAGTCCCTGTCCTAATGTTCTCTTTATTTGTATTCATTTTATGTATTCAATTCAAGCTTATATGTATATATATTATCTAATATGCAATTTACAAAATAAATGATGAATAAAAAATAATAAACCAAATCCACATTCAATCAGGCTCAGGCTCTGTTTCATCCAATAAAATATGTTGTTCTTTTATATCCTGTATTAGAGTAACAGGTAATCAAGTAGGTAGTTTCTGAATATGTTGTTCTCTCTGGTTACCTCTAGTTAACTTCCAAGTACCTCTTATCTATTTATTTTCCAATCAACAAGACTTTCTCATGGGAGGTTTTTCTATAATTAATTTAAAAATATTAATACATTCTTTTATAAAATATTCTTTCACGCCTACCTAGCTTCTTAAATTTCCAAAATAAACATTCTAGTTCCCACTTTTGCTGTTTTTTTTAAAAAAATAGTTTGTTTTAAGAAAAAAACTAAGTTTACATAGAGCTTTTTTCATTTAGAATAGAAAGAGACTTGTGGCATAACAAAACATGTCCATCAGAAGGTTCTTAACTTGTAGAACGTAAAAAACAGGCAGTTTCCTAGTTAAGAGAGGTAGTAGTCAAGCCTAGTGTCCCTCTGAAAGGACTAAACTGTGGCTTAGGCAATATGATTTTCCTGTCCCCCGTGAAGCTCCCAAGAACTCTTAAACCACCAGAGATCATTATTTTATGATCTTGCAGAAATATTTTGTATGGAGAAAACTTGTGGGTGATCCTTTGCTTTCTTTTTGATCCAGAGAGGATTTATCAGGAGGCAATCCATTCAATGGCTCCTCTTTTCACTGTGGTCATCAGCTCTGAAATAGCAGAGACATCCTCAAACCACCATTGCTGGTATGCCAAATCAGAAATTCTAATCTGCAAAATGAATTCTATACAGATAATAACAAGTAAGAAGTAAAAATTTGTTTCTTCCAGCAAGATGTTTCACTTCTCATTCAAGAAGTTTCTTCAGCTCTGGGGAGAGATCCCTGAATTATCCTCTTTATTTCCAAGAATGTTCTGGTCTCCACATACATTCTTAGAAAATAAAACTGATAGGTGATTGCAGTCCAGAGTTTTGTTTGCAAGTGTACCTGCTGGCCAGAAACAGGACAAAGGTAAGCAGAAGTAATATGGAATGTCATGTGGGAGGAGGGACAAGAGAGAATACAATGTTCTGGTAAATTAATGCATTCTGCATTTCGTGAATCAGAAAGATTCCCAGCCATTTTGTAAGAGAACTCGCAAGGCATTCTGAAAATTTCAAGCGTATCTTTCAGACCCATTCTTGAGCAAATGTATGAGTAGAAATCTACTTCATAAATAGTTGTTGAAAACTGTAACCCTCAAATTTGTTTACTAGTGTAAGAACAAATATACATTAGAAATGATTTAGACAAAGTGGAACAGCATCAGAGGAGAGAGAAGAGGGTGATTAAGGAAAGTAAGACTAAATTATAAGACAATCCTAAGTGAACTGGATATATTTAGCCCTGAAATGTGAAAACTGAACGATGATATGATGGCACTCTTTAATATTTGCAAGGATGTCATACGGAAAGTGAAAGCACAAATTCTGACATCGCAAAGAATGTTTACGTAATAATGGGTTTAAACTACAGGAAGGAAGACACCACTTAAATACTAAGAAAAACCAGGCTTAAATATACGTATAATTTAACAGTGAAACCAATTACTAAGAAGGCTTCCATTCATGGATGCCTTAAACTAAAGGTTAGAAAATTATTTGTCATGTATTCTTCAATTTGGACCCCAGGATTAGATGTCTTAAAACTCTCAAAATCTTAGGGTTTCAAAATGTCATATTACTTTTAAAAAGGCAGTTGCAACAATGTCAAATTCACTATTACAATGTTTATACATGTTGTATACTGATAAACCTTCTATTGGTTCTATCGGTTCTGCCTTGTTTTTTCCTGTTTTAATTCATTACGAGTAAATATCTTCCCTTTCAAACAAAGATCCATCCTTTTAGATATCTGGACTGTAGTTGTGTTATTTATATTACCTGCACTTTGCTATGAAAAAGTGTGTTGTTTAATATCCATATGTACACAGATACAAAATATGTTTATTTTCAAGTTATAACAAAGTAGTTCCACTCAAAACATGATGAGTTGGCTATGATTCATCATAATAAAAAAGTTGTTTCATTGCTCTGTGTTACACAGGAACAAAACCATTTTTGGACATCAGACTTAGCTATATATCTCTATTGTTCTAGAAACTCAATGTCACATTTTGGAACTCGTCCAGAGTTCCCTCATCAGGAAGAAGGATGACATATACATTTAATAAATACACATGAAATAAGTTGAAACTTTAAGGACTTCCAAAACACAGAAATCAAATTCTATATGTAAGTCAGACATAGAGTTTAATATTAAAGCCTCTTTCCCCTGATCTTTTGATCAACAGAAGTTTGGCTACTCTTTCCCCAGACTTGAGAGTGGAACATATTATATTTATGTTTATATAAAGTTCTGTCTAATCTGAGCAATGCTGTTTCCTGATGTTCCAGCTTCAGGCCTTCTATCAATGAGAATTTGAGATCACTCGCTGCTGCCTTATTGTTCATTCCTGGTCACAGGTTAGGTGGTACTGCAGCTAAGGTGGTACTAAATGCTACTCACCACCTAATTTGCAGATAATTTAGCCAAGAATGTGATTTTTTAAAATGAAAATATTAAAATGAAGCCCATGGGGAGGAAAACAACTCAGACAAACAGAATAACCTCAAAACACGAGATGGGCAGCATATAGATTTAATAAATCAATTAACAAACAAACAAACAAACAAACACTACTCTGGAAAAAAACATGTTTACATGAACTTTATCAAAAATATCCCTCCCCCCCCAAAAACAGATACTATTTTTTCCTATTCATCTAAAGGGGTCCTCAAACTTGGCAGCTTTAAGACTTGTGGACTTCAACTCCCAGAATTCGTGAAGTCCACAAGTCTCAAAGCTGCCAAGTTTGAAGACTTCTGATCTAAATAAACCATCTGGGTCATTTAACCAAGAGATTATAGACAGAGTAGCTAAAGTCTTTTAAACATTCCTTTCAATTAGTACATCACCATAATAAGGGTTTTAAAATCTTCTTGTGTGGTTTTCTGTGTGCATTTCTTTTTTTGGAAACATGTCTGCTCCAAGCAAAAGCAACTATGCTGTTTCTTCCTGGTGCTGCTTGCATATATTTAATATATATTTAAATGGGGATTTTGGATAATTTTAAATATTTTATAGATGATTTTAGAGCCATTGTATAATTTAATATGTTATTTTAACTTTTTGGATTGTACATTTTTATGTCTGATTATGGCTGTACACTGCCCCAAGTCCGCGAGGAGAGGGGCGGTATAGAAATTAAACAAATTAATTAAATTAAATAAAATATATTGGCTATATCATTCCTGATCCCCAACTTATTTCTTTCATAGTGCTGGAGAGATAAAGGTTCCCCTGATCTTCTACTTTCTACCTCTGTCCTGCTGCTTAATATGCAAATAAAAGGATGAAAGTTAATAATCACAGTCAGTCTCTTTGGCACTGTCTACACTAATTATCCCCAAGTTTGTTTCTAGTGGTTCTTGAAAATTCTGTGCATTTTGATATATAAAGAAATAAATTCATGCCTGTTCTGGTTTTTCTGCCTGCTTTTGTCCTGTTTTGCCAGTTAACAGTTTTATATTGTACTGATCTTTATAAAACAGATATTAACCTACATTTTTGCTAGATGAATTGAGAGGAAGGTGTATATGTTCTGATATGGATTTAGGGATTAACTGGGAGTGTGCTAGGTACAAGCTAAAATGGAAATTACCAAGAATACGGTAATTTCCCAACAGGACACATGGCTAAGTGAAAAAAAAACCCTACACACACACAATGGGACAGTTTAAGAAAAAAATGCAGATGTTTATTATGCTTACAAATAACAGCACAATATCACTGAAAAAAGAAAAATAAAGAGATCCCAGATGAAATCAACATGGCTGCATTAAGGAACTTTCTGATAAAGACAAAAAAGACGAGTATAAAAAATAGAAAGAGGGACTTCCGCTTCCGCCTCTGGCGGTAGCGAACTTCGCTCTCCCGCTCGGCCTTCGGAGGGCTCCCCCCGAGGGGGCACAGGTGAGCTCGCAGAGCTCACCTGCCGGAGGGGCGGCTGCTGGGTGCCCCCCAGGGTGAGAGTGACCGTGGGGGACCAG
>JANHFP010002611.1:57598-69476 GCA_032468135.1 Calamaria suluensis | reverse complement strand
GGGTTGGGCCGGGGGGGGGGGGGGGGGGGGGGGACGGGCGGGGATGGGTGTGGCCAGATTGACATCACTTGTGTCATGGGCACCCCTCCCCAGCTCCGTTTTTGGCTGTGACGGCCTCCTGCAGCGCACAGCTTGGGAGGAGGCTTGGGAGGGGGCCTTCCTGAGCTCAGTTTTTGCTGGCAAAAGCACCATGTCCTCTGCTGTTTCCAGGGTGGCCCTGTGGGCCAGATCTAAGTAACCCATGGGCCAAATCCAGCCAGCGGGCCTTGAGTATGACACCCCTGATCTAGCCTAACAAAAATAGTACTTTAAAAGAGAGATTAGGAATACAAATCTAAATAGGCAAGAAAATGGTAAGACAACACCTATCACTCTGAAGGAGTTTAAATCACCAGAACCGGATGGATTACATCTCAGGGTTCTGAAGAAGCTGCAGATATGATCTTGAAACCACTGGACCATATCTTTCAAAAATCCTGGAGCACTGGGGAACTGCCAGAGGACTGGAAAAAAGCTGCTGTGGTTCCAATCTTAAAAAAAAAAGGAAAAGGAAAAAAAAACAGATCCAGGAAACTTCAGACCAATCAGTCTGACAGTAATATCTTGGAAAGTCTTGGAAAAGACAATCAAACAACAGATATGTGAACACTTAGAAACAAGCAAAGCTATTACTAGAAACGAATGTGGGTTTGTCAAAAACAGATCATGCCAGACAAACCCTGTTGAATTATTAGACAAAGTGACTAAGTTAGTGCATCAGTAAAATGCTACGGACATACTATACTTGGACATCAGTAAGGCATTCGACAAAAAAGACCCATCACCTATTTCTTGGCAAGAAAAATATGGAATAGACAGCATCACCATCAGATAGATTCTTAATTGGCTGACCAACCATACTCAACAGATAGTGTTCAATGGAACTAAATTGACATGGAGGGAAGCATGCAGTGGAGTTTGTTTCGTAAGCCCTCAACATCTTCATAAAAATATAGATGAAGGAATAGAAGAGGAACTTATCAAATTTGCATATGACACCAAGATGAGGGAAATAACCAACACTTTAGAAGACCGGCTCATGATCTAGAAGGAACTTGACCGACTTGAACACTGGGCCCTAACCAATTCAATTGTCAGCAAAATAAGATTTTACACCTAGACATGAAAAATCAACTACACAGGTAATCAATAGATGCTACCTGGCTCAATAGCAATAACTGTGAGACAGATCTCAGATCACTTAAGATCTGAGATCTCAGATCACCTTAATCTGAGACTCAGATCACCTTAATCACTTAAGCATGAGCTAGCAGTGTGCAGAAGTTGCCAAAAAGGTCAATGAAATCTAGGCTATATCAGTAGAGGGATAACATTAAGATAACATGAAGTGTTAATACTGCTTTATACTGTACTAAAATGATCACACTTGGAATATTGCCTCCAGTTTTGGTCACCAGGAAACAAAAAAGATGCTGAGACTCTAGAAAGAATGCAGAGAGGAACAATAAAGTTGATTAAGGACTACAGACTAAACTGTATGAAGAATGGTTCTTGGAAACGGGAATGTCTAGTCTAAGGAAGAGAAGGATTAGTGGAGACATGATAGCAGTCTTCCAATATTTGAGACCCTATCCTAGAGAGGTGGGGTCTCTCTTTGGGTCTGCAAAGAGCAATACAAGAAGTAACAGAAGCATAATAAGGAGAGATCCAACCTAGAATTAAAGAGAAATTTCCTATTCCCAGAAGTTGTTCCATTACTGGAAGTTTTTAAGGAAAGATTGGGAAACATTTTTCTGGAATGGTATAAGACAATGATGGCAAACATATGGCATGCATGCCAGAGATGGTGCACATCACCCTTTCTGTGGGCACATGAGCTGTCGGCTCGGCTCAGCTCTGCCATGCATGCACGCATGCCTCCCACTGGCAAGCTGGTCTCCAGGCCTCTGCCATGCATGCAGGGAAATGGGGTGCATACACAGGGGTGGGACACATGCAGGGCAGGGTGCATACAGGGGTGGTGGTGCATGCATGGAGGCACTCAGTCCAGAAAACGTTCACCATCACTGGTATAATGTATAGGGGTTGAACCAAAAATCAAGGTCATTTCTGTTATTCTGTATATTCTGTATTCTGTATACAATGAGACACAAGAGCATAAGCAAAACACATCTGCCCCACTGTTCAAAAAGTCAACACTGTATAGTACTAATTATTTTTGATAAATATATACCTCAGTAACATTAGAAACCTTGTATTGGAAGCAAAGTAGCATATTCATACAAACATTTTCATACATACATTGAACACAATAAACCACTATTGGGAAACCAAGCTTACTCACTTTTCTAAAAGCAGCAAATGTGCTACTATGGTAGCCTTCTTCTGCCCAAAATATTTGCTTGTTTTCTCTCAACAATGCATCTAGAATGAATAACTGTGAAATAGGACTGGTGGTTATAAAATATTTGGTGAAATCAAGGAAAGAGCAGTCCAAACATAATGCACAAAACAGCAATGTGCCTACTCTTTGAACAGGGGTCTCCAAACTTGGCAACTTTAAGATTTGTGGGCTTCAACTCCCAGAATTTCCCAGCTGGCAAGGCTGGCTGAGGAATTATGGGAATTAAAATATAAAAGTCTTAAAGTTGCCAAGTTGGGAACTACTTTGTTAGAATATACAAAAAAAATGACAAGAATTGTTTCAACAGCTGGAGAACTCAGAAGGGTTGTTTGGGGACCAGAACTGAGCTGAAACAGCACATTCTCATATTCCAATTTTTCAATTCAACTTTCAGGAATTGTGAATGCGAAAAAATTGTCACTATTACCATGACAGAAATGACTCTAAAATTATATATTTTTTACTTATCCTTCCATATTCATACCTTTTGTTGAGTTGTTTTCCTCTCTGAATAATGTGTAGGTGAATTCTGAATTATTACATTACTTGATTTTTTTCTCAAATTTTTTTCATCGAATTCACTTGTATTCCCTGAATATTGAATTGGCTTTTGAGAATATAAATGAATTTTCTGATTTCTATAAAATCTTTCTCTTTGGAAAAGAGAAAAAAAACTTCCCTTTACAATTGGATGGGTTGATAACCCATAGAGCCGTGATGGCAAACCTATGGCATGGGTGCCACAAGTGGCACGTGGAGCCATATCCGTGGGCACGCGAGCATTGCCTTAGTTCAGCTCTGATGCACATGCAGGTGCTGGCCAGCTGATTTTCAGGCCTTCCAGGCCCACCAGAAGTTAGGAAAGAGGCTCTTTCCAGCCTCTGGAAGGCCTGGGGGTGTGGGGAAGGCCCTTTTTTCACTCTCCCCAGGCTCCAGAGCCTTTCTAGGGAGGGTGGTGGACGCACAACCCCTCCAGGCACCCCCCATTTTTGGCACGCGATGGCAAAAAGGTTAGCCATCACTGCCCTAGAGGTTCTGATACAAATCCCACAGTTGATTTATTTACTATTTGAAAATCTTCCTCTTATTGTTTATAAGGTTGTTCATTATTCAGCTTCTTTAAAGACTGTAGGCCTTCCCCTTTTCTCATAGCATGCATACCAACATTGTTATATATCACCATACTATTATTTCCTTTACCTCCTCTTGCTTTTCATTTAAGTCAAAATGACATTTGACAAGCCAAATGAAAACTTACATTTTCATTTAGGTTTAAAACTGCTTTATTGTACATCACATTTTGTAGGGATTAGACTGTATTAAAAAAGCATTAAATCAATATTTTCAGTGATTTATCCTCTACTACTCTATTATTCCATTCCTGCCCAAATACAATTAGTTTAAACTTCATCAGAAAATATATGAATTTGGTGCGGGGGTGGTGATTTTGCCAATAGTTTTTCTGTTTCATACAAAGAATATGTTTCATTTTGATGCTCTACTGGAGATCTTTGCTATTCTTTTGTATTTAATCACTCTGCTTTGGCACCGTTAGCTAATTTTGAGCCACTGTTACTCATTTTATTTTAATATGGAGCCAGTATGCCCTTCTTCCCTTCAGGGTAAGAGCTGTGAATCTGTGTGAATTTCTGAAGCCAATGGTGATTCATAGCTATTCCATAACATTTTGAAAAAGCATTTCAAACTTGTGAACTAATAAGTGTGTGTGTGTGTTTGTATAAAGGTTCATGTTAGTAATTAAACTAATTTTTGTTATATTTGGTGAAATTATCTTCTAGTTGGCTTAAACTATTTGGACAATTGTCCACAAACCCCCCCCCCCCAAAAAAATCCTTTATTATTGTGTCATAATGTGTGAGACATTAGAAATATCTTTTTTATTTACATAGTTTGCAATAAATTGGCTATTCAAAAGTTGGGTCATGATTATACTGATAGACTAGTTAACTGGAAAAGAGGAATATAGAAAGGGAAGACATTGGTTTAAGACAAATGCTAAGATGGATGGCTCCACTAATTATAGGCCACTACTTATTCCTGCTGAGCTGAAGAAGGTGAAAAGACTGGTTTCCAAGAAGGAAGATTTGCCACTGGTTGCACCTATTAAAGCCATTATTTGAATGTAGACAAGAGATACAAGAGAAAACTTAAGAAAGCAGCTTGTGCATAACCAAACAGGTATTTGCAGTGAAAAGAGACTCCCTCAAGTAACTTTCTGCTTCATTAACACATGAACACAAAGTAATTGAACTCTATTTTCAAGTGTAAAGTTGTATCATTCATGGAAACTGAGTTTTGATAATGTGATTGCTAAAAATAAACCATTTGTTTACATTTAGGTAAGAGATGTTTTAAAACTATTATCAATAATATTGGAATTTGGTAACAATTTGAGGGGGGAAATCAACTTTAATACCTTTTAATCATGAACAGTAAAGATTTTTAAATCTTAATTTATTTTTAGGATTATAGAGTATATCTAGTTAATCTCAAAAGTTAAGTAACAACTAAACAACTAAAGTTGGAAAACAACTAAAAAGCCCACTATACATAAATAAAGCTTAAACTAAAATATTACTTGCAAAAATATACTTAAAAGACAGACAGAGCACGGACAGACAGTGCTCACTTCTAGTATTTTAAAAACCAGTTGTTCCAATAGAAGATATCATCTCACTTGCAAAGATAAAAGGATGTGATAACCCTTGATCTTTAATAACTTTGTTAAAGGGCATTTTGACTTCCAGCAAATTACAGACTGACTCCTTGTTGTTTCCTAAAAAGATTACTACACTTACACTGCAGAAGGAAAGTCACACATAATTATAAAAAGGCATAGAGAGGAAATAATTTGCAGAAGCCTGAGAAAATGCTGACAGACCTATATGAAGAATATACTGAGAAATGAATGAATGAAGGTGACAGACAAAATGTGAATTCCATAAGCTGTTCCTGAGCATATATATACTAACATTGATTTCTGGCTAACCCAGACAATGATCATAGGCAATAACATTCTGAGTTCCCTTTGGAGTCAGACACAAGAATTTACACAACTACATTCATTCTATATTTGAAAATATATAGTGTTCTTTCTCACCAAGTTACTAAGTAACTTTTAGATTACTTCAGTAATTAACTGGAAATCAGATGTTGGTTCATACTTAATGTTGGTTGGGGCAAAGGATAAAATGGAATAATTTACATTTCTCATTGCTTATATTATTTTCATAACAGAAGACACCCACAAACCCACACACCAATGTAAATGCCTAATTTTAAGCCAAAACTTAATTTTAAATTTAAGCCACAGGTTAATTTAAAAGAATATACAAATTGTTATAAGGGAATGAAGGCATTTATGATTTTATTTTTTAAAATTAAATGTTGGTTTGAACTGAAAAAAATGAAAGTATTCAGTCTTTTAGACAGAAGTGCATGTAGTCAAGAAACTCTCATACAAAATTTCCATGGGTCTGGAGAGAATGTAAAAACGTTTTTTAAAAAAGCAGTCCAGACTGAATTTAAACTATTCTACCTAGATTAAAAGAGAATGTTATTCAGGAAAAAATACATTCTATTACTCTTTTTTATGTTGCATATCAAGGCAACAATGGATTCTTGATAGGCCAAAGTCATCTTGCATCATTATATGCTTACATATTCTTAAACTTTAATGATAAAATGTATCAATATTATGAAGGTCTTCAACTTAGGCTAAAACATTTCTGTTATTAGTTATTTAAGACGTAACATCAGTAACAATACAATAAAAACAGGAAAAGCACCCAAAAGGTTAGTGAAGGTTCATATGTCTAGATAACCCTCAAGGTAATGCATTCAGGAAATTACTTGTGAAAAAGAAATCTTGGTGAACAATGTCCTTATAACAAGGAAGAGAAAGTTAGTGCTGCCTTTGGGGGATAATTCACTCTCAATAACTTTTGTAGTTCTACATCAGTTTATAGCCATTTACAATTCTAATTTCTGAGTACTCTAAATATATATTTTAAATGCTATGCATAGCAGACCCAAATATCTGTGAAAGGGTAAAATTAAAAGACTGCATAATTCACATACTTTAGAATTGCACTTCTGTTTCACCCTTTCTGTCCTATTTCATATTAAACAAATCCTTACTGAGAATCTTGATTTAAACAGAGTATCACAATGGTGACAATATCCTGTTTCTCTAATTTTAAGAAAAGTAGAAAGAAGTAATCTATTTCTACTTGTTTTGTTATTTTGGTAGGATGATCATTTTTTGTGGACAATTACATTTTTACTAACTACTTTTTAAAACTAATAATTTTATTAACTTCTGCCCTCTTCAGTATTATTTTGGATAGTATAAATGCTGTAAAATTAGGAAGTTCCAAAAGTTTATTATAACATGCTAATATCCAGTTTCCTTCTTTGTATTTTAGTCAGTTACATTCTGATAGAAGTAAACATACACTAGATAACACTCTTGAGAACAAAGAAAACTCAAAAAAAAAAGAGAGAGAAATGTACAAGCAGTTTCTGGCTATGGCTACCTTTTAGTGAAAACTTGCTAACAATGAACAAGGTTGAAAGGTCAGGTGAGTAAGATACGTTTCCTTGCTCTTTTCCCAAAGCTGCTGGGGCTGTCTTGGCCAATGTAAAATATGAAAACAGATAATTCTCTTTAAGGATCACAATGTTCAACCCTAAAATGGTCATATTGCACCAAGAACTGTAATTGCTGTAAAAAATAATCATGCTGCCTCAATTCCTGCCATCTGCAAAATAGTGAATAGTAACACCAAGTACCGTACATTCTTGCTTTAAGGCTAGTTCATTTATTCATTCATTCGTTCTTTCATTCATTCATTTTTTTATAGCTGTCCAACTCAGCCAAATGATTCTGGGACTTGCAATCCTAAAACTATAAAACAGTTACAATGATTAAAAACAATTAAGCAGCACTTGTTTTAAGCAATTAATAAGAAACAAGATCCTTAACACATTGACAGGCCCAGGCTTGGGTACACAGCCAAGTTTTTTAAGTTTTATGAAAGCCAATAAGGTTGGGACCATACTCATCTTCAAGGGATGAATATTTTGCAAAGCTGGGACTACAGCCGAGAAGGCCAACAGGCCTATGAACAGGTCAATCATCACTCTGAATAATGGGATTCTGCCCAATCTGCTGAATGCAATTGGATGGGTAGTGACTCTTGAAAAATATCCTAACTTTATTATTTTATAAATAATTCAAGTCAGGAAACACACACAATACTCCTCCCTCTTCCTATTATCTTATTAAAGAAAATATATTTCTTATCCTAATACTATTCAGATTGCCCAAAATGCGGTTTCAGAATCTTCCCCCACTTATTTATACTTCTTCATCCAAAAACCATGTTATCTTGCACATCTTACCAATGTTTCCTGTTATTTATTACATTTACGTTCTGTTCTTCCTCCAAACAGTATGCATATCTCACCATTGTAACTATGGGTTAGGTTACACTGAAATAGACTAATCGAAATCATCCTATATATTTAATGACTTCATGGATAGTTTAACTCATGTGCCCCACACTCCTAGTCCAATTTTTTAAAACATCACATTGCTACATCAGTAGGTTTCAATTTTGTTCACTGCTGATTAGCTTATGCGCGTGCATGCGCACGATGGTTCTGCCCATGCACAGGCATCTGAGCGGGTTGATGAAGCCTCCTGCCACTTCCAATTCACCAAATCTGGGTAGCAACGCACTGAACTACATCTTGCACATTGGTAATTTTTGTTACTCATCAAATGTACAGTGTGAATCTATGTGGTATTGAGGATTAGACAGTAGTAAACTGAATGTCCACACATTTTTGCTAGTATAGTAACCTCTGAGCAATTGGCTTATGTGTTCCATATGGATGAATAGATTTTTTTTGTTAAATCAATTTAATGCAAGTTGTTACAAAATAGTAATATAAGTAGTTTCCATTTTGTTTAATTGGAAATATATTTGGAATCCACTTCCCTTAGGAAAACTGTTTAGCAAAATACCATACTCTTTGGGTTATTTAAAAAAGGGAACTTAAAAAATATTGAACACATTTTCCAAGATTCATGCAAATTACTCTTTTGGGCAATAGATTTTTTGAAATAAAAAGTATACTTTTTTTCCTATCCCAAGGGCTTTTTAAATGCCTTAAAAACTGGGTATTGTTCTCATCCTTCTTTTTGAAGTGTGGGCAAAAGAGGCTTCAATTTAGAAGCAGGGAATAACAAAAAAATTGAATGCCACTATAATGATACATTAAAATATTAAATAAATATTTATTTAAACAATAAATATGAGGATATAAAACATGTATTCTTTACTTTGTGAATAATATTACTGCACCTAATAGCAACCTTCTATACGAAAAACACACTTCCTACTTTGTTCAAGTATATAATTATTATGTGAGGAAAAGAATTCAGTGCACATATCAAAGCACACTTCATATTGCTATCCAAGAAAAAAGAAAATAATTTGAAACTGATTTTGTAATTTGGACTTAATCTCAGTCTAATTTTTTGAGATAAACATGTAATCTAAAAATATGTCTCACTTAAAACTGAATGGTTTAGTTTCAACATACTTATTGATCTAAAAAAAGCTACTATTAAAAACAACAACACAGACTTTTAAAGATTCTGACCAGTAAGTATTTCTTACATACTTTGTCACTTATATTTACTACATTTACTGAATGAACATTATAGCCATCTTAATAAAAATATCTAGCAGAATGCACTCATTCCATAAAAATTATGTGAGAATTCTGTGCACATTGTTATTAATTCCCTTACAGGCACCTGAATGCTCTGGCAATGCCAACAGTTCTCTGTATCAAATGTCCATGTCAGTTTTAAGATAAGCCTTCACGTTCCTTATTTATTTATTTATTTATTTATTTATTTATTTATTTATTTATTTATTTATTTATTTATTTATTTATTTATTTATTGTCCTGCTTAGCCTGGCAAAGGAACTTTAAAGGTATCCCGTTAATTTCATTTTGTCCTCTAGTGTAAAAAAAAAAAAGGTAAACCTGCTTCAATAAGAAGGCATTCCTGTATTTTGGGAGATGGAGTTTTCATCAGCAAATCATCCTCTCCAAATGACCACCTCCTTCCAATGAAGCCACTAAATCAGGTGGCACAGCCAGCACGCTACCTATTTTGCCAGGACCATCTGCAGACCTTGGCAAGAGGCAGTTGCCAAATCTAATCAGCATGAAGGATGTTGGTCTGAACCTTTACTTGAATAGCTGTGGATTGATTGCGGGAGCCTTATTCTTCTCCAGGTCCTGGTGCTTTCAAGCCTATGAGAACAGCTTCAAAATCCCACAGTTCTTTGCCCCTGTCCAAAGGGGTCTGTGACCCAACACTGTTGAAATTTAGTGCATCGGTTTAAGCAATGGGAGTTATTGAATTGTATACTCAAGTATTTCATTTCTCCTGACTGGCCATCTGTTTTTTTCCCCTCTGTATTTATATCCTTTGTTGTTGTTGTTGATTCTTCTTCTTCTGCTGCTGTTGTTCCTACTCTCCTTCCTATTCCTCTTCACTGTCTTTACCCTTTTGCTTTTTGTGTGTGTGCATTCTCTTCTTGAGGATTCATTCATTCACTCATGCTGCCTGGGAGAATGGCTCTTCCCTACCCTTTTGTCATCCTGACTGTCTCTTGAGGGACTTCTCCAAGCCCTCTTCTTTGCCTAAAGCTCTACTTTACCTGCTGATCCAGATTCTCTCCCTCCTTCCCTCCCCACTTCTCACAATTTGGGCCATTCTTCAAGCTTGACCATAAACAATGATTCTTATTGTCATCTTCTAATAGGGACCCTGAATCCTCCTGGAAGGAGTCTTATACTTTAAATCTTGTGCATCTTAGCAGATGTTATTCTGAGTCCACTAGCTACATACATTAGGACAACTGTGAAGTGGTAATAATGAAACTTAAGTTACTTATGTGTTCCGACTTCTTCACCCACTAAAATCTACAAAAGATAGTATAGTTAATAAAAGGAATATATACACAAATTTGATGTAAAATTAGGGCTGTTGTTACACACAGAACAAATCCATACCATACATACATATTTTATGGCACAACAGGGTCTTACTGACAAGAATACAGAAGAATAATAGAATGTACAGTTATGGCCATGCAACTGCACATATACAAACATCATTATACCAACCAGATGCAGTCTCCTCTCATTAAGGTTGCACTTCTAAAAATGTGTGTAGAATGATAATTGGGGTAGCCTAAAGATGTCTCTACATCCTCTTTCATTCACAACTGGATCTTCTTGAATCTTCCTCCCATTCTATGAATTTGCTACATTCCACTCCATTTTTTTCCTGCTCCATATCTCTATCTTCCCCAATTTTCTCATCCACCCAATTCTATGCCTGTTTTTCTTTTTACTGCCATTTCCCAAAACATCCCCTTTATAGGATAGGATCCAAGAGGACCTAACCCTTATTTTCTGTTCTTCTCCAGACAATTGTGAGGGTATCTGTGGGGTGAACAATGTTCATTTCCAGCTATTCTGAATAGGTTTTGAGTTGCATTCAAAGTAAAGATGGTGAGTTAGCTGCAGGGCAGCCAATTTGGTGGCTAAACATTTCTCCTTTGTCTATTTGCTTATTAGGAGAGAAAGAGGGAGAGAGAGAAGAAACATTTTATTTATTTATTTATTTCCTGCTTTCAGCATTTTCATGAATAACTCAAGGCAATGAACACACACATAATACTCCTTCCTCCTCCTCCTATTTTTCCCACAATGTAAAACCTGTCACAATTGTGGTTTTAAAAATGGACCAACAGGATTAAAAGGATGTATTGTAAACACAAGTTATACTACTTGAATATTCTTGAACTGCAGAAATGAAGAAAGTCTGGGCTATTCAGGAATGGATTTAAGTGTGGAAAAATGTTCTGTCCCTCACCTATTTAACCTAAGATTCAGGATGATTCCCCATGCCTTGTAGCTCTGGCTCTGGCAGCTGGATCTCCAGATTTTTAGGAACACAAGGTCGATCTTGCCAGTCTAAAGTTTTCAACCCCTTGGACAGACAAATTGGTTAATAATATTCTTTACCACTGGACTTCAGATTGTCTTTGAAAAACTAAAATATCCCATGTAATCCAACTCATCTCAATGTCAGTCAGATTAAATGCTTTCTGAAAAGCTACTATTCTAATAAATAATGGGGAATAGTAGACTTTGGATTGTTAAAAACACAATAAAACTGGGGTCCCTAAAAGTAGTTATCAGTCTGCTAATTAATTGATTAATTAATAAATACCTGACTTATTGGCTGAATTCCAAATATAATGTAATTGCAAATAATATTTTCACCATGTATTTAAAATTACTATGCAATGTAATGTAATAAAATAGAATACTAGATAACGTATATATTAG
>JANHFP010002610.1:115199-127199 GCA_032468135.1 Calamaria suluensis | reverse complement strand
TTGGCTTTTTTGGCAGCTGCTGCACATTGCTGGCTCATATCTAAACGGTTGTCCACTAGGACTCCAAGATCCCTCTCTTGTTTACTTGTTTTCATAGAATTATAGATTTGGAAAGGGCATTTAGGCCATGAATCCAAACCCCTATGCCAGTGTCCCAAAGGTGCTTTTTTAAGGAGGCAATTGGACTTTCTTGTTTTTTTTCTTTTTGAAGATGCTTCACTTCTCATCCAAGAAGCTTCTTCAGTTCTGACTGGAGGATGGGGAATGGAAGGATTTATATTTTGTCCCAGTGCTCCAGAGGTTCAAAGAACACTTTCCAGACAAATAGACACCTAGTTGAATACATCTATGCAGGGAAACCAACCGCCCTCAAGGTAATTATTTCTACTGCTTTTATTGTTTTAAAAAAATGCTATTAAAACTTGTCATCATAATGCATTTAACATCATGTGGCACATTATGAGAAAACACGTCTTGACTTTCCTAAATACGACATGTGTAAAGATAGTTAAAGAGGACTATCATATCCCTTACCTGTAATCTTTTCTCAAGACTAAGCTCTTTCACCCTCTTTTCAGAGGCCTTAGTTTTCAGTTCCCTCATCACCTTTGTTTTCCTTCTTGTAATTTGTGACAGTGTTGTAAGGTACAGTGCTCTGAAAGAGAACTTTTCTCATTCTGTTTCCTCCAGATGTGTCAGTTTCTAAAAACTCCCAGCCATAAGAGGACTGTAAGGGGCGTGCATAAGCGCACCAGCAAGCCTATCATCGCTGTTCTAATATTCTTTTTTTTACTCTTACTCTTTTCATGTATTCAAATTATGTTTATACTTTTACCTGTTATCTTATATATACTTGACAAATAATAAGTAGATGTAGAGACATTTGGAATGAAGAGTGTCATGTTAAGAAAAGCTATCATGAATACTTAAATACCAGTGCTATTAGCCATATAGGAATATGGCATGAGTGTACATTACAGGTAAATAAAACTGCTACCTTACTAATACATAAAAATGGTGAAAATTATTAAGAAGTATTCGGTTATAACATATCCAATATACTGCTATATGTGCAATTCCTACAAAATGGGGTAGGATATTTGTGGGTATACTGGTGAGTTTGGTTTATTGGTTTCTTGCCATTTTTTCTGAGATTGTATTTCCCATGGCAAAAATATGATCTCACATGACTTACAGCAAAGCAGAGCAATGTCATAAACAAAATTGTAAAGAGGTAATCTTACTCAGTGCCTAATGAAATAAAATGCCCATATGGGCCTTAAAAGATTGATTGTTATTTGGAGGCTGATTTTGTTAGTCATGTTACATATATATTCAAGGCTTGAAAGTCATGAATCTAGCCAACCTTTCTAGAATTTGGTTTCTTTAAAGTTAATATATAACATGTTTTCCCTAATCTTAATAATTCTGTTTCAATTATGTGCCTGCCATCTCAGCAGTAAAGAAAGAAAATGTCTTATATGCATCTTTTTGAACTAGATGTAATTTACCCCCCTATTCCACAGAGACAAAAGCAAAACAAAATATATTGACCACATTTGGACACTTTGGAAAAAGAACTATGGATTAACTAAAGGAACTACAAATGCTGACTAATTTGTAATATGCACTGGGTATGTACAGCTGAATAGAGGAGAAACCTTGTTATTGATAGAATAGCCAAGGTGCACTTTATCCCTCCTTCTTAACTAGAAACGCCACTTGGTGCATAAAAGAAAGTAGGGGGGGAGGGAGAGGAGAAACAGATACTATTTTTTTTTTAATAAAATCAATTAATCTGCTTGGTAATACGGTACACACATTTTAATCTTACAATTGCAAAAATTAATGGTTTACTCCCTAAATGCATCAAGGTGTTGTTGGTTTTTTTTGCTGTTGACAAAGGTTCAATTTGGCTCTAGCAGGTGATGCTGTCAAGCCATCATAATATTCCTAGATGAAGTCTGGCTGGGTTCAGAACTTTACATTTTGCATTTTTTCCCTGGACTTAGCGGATTACGTCCCTTGATCTATTATAACCCATAGACCTCCAGTAGCCACAAGAGTCCTTTCTAGCTATGCCATTGTATTTTGGTGTGATGATGACTTAAAAGTAATGTTGTGGTTTCTTGCCAATTTTTTTAATGCACTATAATTCTTAACTCAGGCTTAACTTATCCCAAAACCCATAAAATATTAGATGTTCCCCAATGACCGAATCTAGTTGTATCATTGCTTTTGCCACTGTGGACTTTGTCCCTGAAAAAATAAGTAAAGAACTGCTGAAAGGTTGCAAGCTCCATGTCCTAGATCCACTGGTTGTCACTTTCTGCAGCTTTTGAAAACAAACAAACCCCACATTTCCTCTTTCTTCTGTTAAATTTATGTCCCAAAATGTCATCATTAAAAAGATGACAGTCATAAGCTTATCTGTAAGGACATCCCAGGTAACAATGAACTACAGAAGGAATGCTACCATTGCCATTTGCTGCCATTTTTTATCTTCTGCTTTATTTGGGCATCTGGCACAATAGGAAATACAGTTCAACATTGTATGTATGTATGTATGTATGTATGTATGTATGTATGTATGTATGTATGTATGTATGTATGTATGTATGTATGTATGTACTGTGTTTCCTGAAAATAAAACCCTGTATTATATTTTTTGAACCCTGAAATAAGCACTTGGCCTTATTTTTGGGGAGGTCTTATTATTTTTGGGTATGTAGAGCAAGATGGGGCTCCTCTTACTGTCTTACCTGATTTCCAGTTCTGTCTCCCTAACCATAACCAGAGGAAATGGCAGGGACTGGCTATGCATGCATATAAATATTTTTGGGGAGGGCTTCTTTTTTGGGGAGGGAAATTATTTTTGAAGAGGATTATTTTAGGGCATCTACTCAAAAGCCCAATTGAACTTATTATCAGGGGATGTCTTATTTTCAGGAAAAAGGATATGTATATATGTATGCATCTCTTTTATGTAGCTGTCCATCTCTTGGAGTGATTCTTGAAGATGGTCTTCAAATGTTAAAAGGGAAGTTCATGTCATTCTTTTGCTTAGTCTGTTACAAAGTACTTTTTAATTGCAGCTGAAGCAACACACATTCACATTCAGCCAATTTATGGTTAGAATTAGCATTTATGATGAACAGCTGCAAGGGCCTCTATGACCCAGCGGAGCTCACTAAAAGCTGACATTTGCCTTGACTTCCATCACACATTTAACCCGCTACACTTTCCCTGCCTACATGGAATGGGAACTGCTTGCCCTAGCAGTAATACAAATTCCTCAGGAAATATTGCCATCATTGGGTACTATAATGGGCTGATTGCTGAGTGGCCATTTGGCTGTGATTGGCATCGGCCAACCATCATATTGTTTCTTCTGCAGTGTTGTAGTAAAGGTGGCCACCAGGTACTGATCCCAGTGGAACATCATTTGTTCCCAGTTGAAGATCATTGGTTCCCAATAGTACCTGGTAGAATAGTAGCATTGAGCTACATCCTATTGATTTGGTGAGTAAAAGTTGGTGGCCACTGGTTGCAATAACAACACTGTCATGGGCACTCCTACCAAGAGTGGGCACTGCCATCGACACTCCCACCTAAGCTTATCACATATATATTATTCACAATGCAAGCAACAGGCATTAGATATTGTTGCATAGATAGAATCATATAGCACCCTATAACAGTGGAGGAACAATCACATTTCACTCAGAATCACATTTCACAGGAAAATAATTATATGATTACATTAAAACTCTCTCTTTGTGTGTGTGTCTCTCTCTCTTTCTCTCTATGTGTGTCCATGTGCATATATGTCCAGTTACTTCCAATCAGAGGAAAATTGAACCCAAATCTTAGTACATGAAGGAAATCTGCCTTCCCTTTATTATGCCTTTCATTCCTGCACTGGGTAGGGAGTGCAATAAATCTATATTTGCTTGCCAACTACATAGCCAGTCCTGACTGTCTGTTGAACCTCTTTGCACAATTATCCATTGACTGTGACTGTCATTCTCACACTTTTTATTTTAAAGGATATTCCATACAAACATAGTGTATCACATAAAGGCTCATGGTCTGGAGAGAAGATCATATTTTGTCATATTCATTCATTGTCTGACATGGTTCTCTTCTGCACGCTTAGTGGTCCACTACAGCATTCGCTACATCACTGACAACAAAGGAATGTTATTTTCATAAACCGACTTTCTAAGCCAATCTCAGATTCATTTGCCAAATACATCCTCCTTGAAGCAACATACCGACTGGACTTTTAGAGCAGGTTTTGAGTCAATGTAATAAATACAATGTTGACTAACACTGGGTCAAACCAGGTTCCAATATTGGCTAACTAAATATTTTGGAGCCAATCACATATATTCACTCTCTCAGCCCAATGGATCTCCTATCACACTGGATAAAGGGCTGCAATATTACAAGACAACCATATGCAATGATGTTGTGGGTTTTTCTCTCACTTGCACCTTAAATCTCAGATTAAAGCACCAGTTTGGTGTGATTAAGATGTTACACTAGCAATGGAGAGGCCATAAGTCAGCATCACCTTCAGATAATGAGGCTCACTGGGTAGCTTTGGGATAGTTGCTGTCTCTCTACCTAACTTGCCTCATGGGGTTGCTGCTGTAGGAATAAAAATAGGAGGAGGGTATACTACAGTTTGTATTGTCATGGAATTTCTATCACATATGTCACCTTGAAGGAAAGGGGGACTATAAATCAAATAAATCAATAAATCCATGTCAATGTAGTTAAAAGATGCATACAATAAATCTCTAACAAATCCTATATTGTAATTTTTGTAGAAAGTATGTGCATGGGTGTGTGTGTGTGTGTATGTGTGAGTGTAAGTGTGTATAAAATGAATTATGGATATATACCCATGCTTTTTCAGAAATGTGTCTCTGGAATGAGGCACCTACCCAGTGACAGTAGTTACAACACATAATTAAGATCAAAACCAAAATTGTTAGTTTCAAATTAATGATTCTTACATACTAGGCTACTTTGTAAACTTGGGGAAGATGCATATTATTCAGATTGAACTTAACCTTAAACATTAGAAAAGAGAATCTGCAAAAAATAGTCGTCTGATTCTTGGGAATTAGATTTGGGATATCAAAATGGTGGGCAATTAGATATGGATTGATGTTACACTTTGTCTGAAAAAACAACAACTCAATAGCATTAATATTCAGTACCTTAGCATCTCCGTAAAGGACATCAGGTGAAAGCTCTCTTACTAAGAATGCTCTTTTCCCTAAAGGCTAATCAGATGCCTATGGGAAATCTATGAGCTGGACATGAAGGCAATAGAATAGACATGGCAGTCAAGAAACAGAGGCTGTGAATTAGTGCTATACATGGTACCGAATGTACAATATAGACCTGTCCTTTGTGGCTGAAATGAAACCAAATCAACATCAATTCCTTCCATCAACCCAAGTGGAATGCATTGTCAGTCCACCACGGCTTTAAATACACTCGTATGTAGATGCTACAAAGAGATCCAGGTGTGTGAGGCTCACATACACATGCAGGTATAGATCCTTATGCAGAAAGTGCATCCCACCCAAATCTTTCGGCGACGCACTTCATGGATTTAATGCACTTAACCATCCAACGCACACTGTACGCACAAATCAATCATGGATGCAATCGACTGCTGGCTTATGGCTATCTTGGCTGCCAGCAAATTGTACTTTGCAGAGGCCCAGCCCAACAGTCAGGGAATTAAAAGGAAGAATGAAAACCCATCTCAGAAATGTCTGCATTCCCAAACTGACAGGCAAGCATCTCGTTTTTCAACAGAAAGGATAAATAACAGCATCCCCTCCGTCTGCCTGTAGATACTTACGATTCAGCTCTACCAGGGACAGCTTGTCAGCAGCCTTCTTCCCTCTCCATCTTCCTCCCTCTCACACCACATCCCCTCCCCCTTTTTTCTCCTTTCTCTCCTCCTTTCCAGCAGCTTAGATGAAAGTCATTGTTCCGAGGGGAGGATGCTGAAGGACTGCAACATCCAGGGCCCTTAGACTCGGATGATGATGGCAGCTGCAGGAAAGAGCAGCAAGGGTGCCAGGAGGGGCCGATGGCTGATACTCACCCGGGGTGAAGCCAAGAAGAGATGCTGAAAGGTGAGGGAGGGGCGATCTGGATCCATTTCCCCCTTCCACCAAGGCTGCTTCCCAGCAAACCATCAGCAGATGCTTCCCCCTCCCTTTCCTTCGGCTGAGGAAGGAATCCACCCACCCAGCAGCAAGAGCCAGAGCCTCGGCCACCTCCCTCCTTGGAGGAGGAGGAAGAAGAGGAAGAGGAGGAGGAAGAGGGTGATGAGCTCAGGGAGGACGGAAACAGACTGGAAATTGCAGCACGGGGCCGCCTCCTCCCCTTCCCTGCTGCGGTGCTTAGCTCTCCCTGGGTGCCATGGCAACGGCCATAAAAGATGGCCGGGAAGCAGGAGATGGGGAGGGTGAAAGAGAAACTGGAGAGGGTGGTTACGAAGAGGAAAAGCTGCCTTTGACAGGCAAACAAATCACTTCACAGGCTGCTGATGTTATTGGTGGGGAGGAGAGAAAGGTAAATGAACTTATTCAAGGAGGTCGGGGCAGGGATTCTACACAAGGGGAAACCAAGGCTCTTTTAATCCCTGGGAAATTCAACCCTGGGAAAGTCAGAGCAAAGGCCACAGTCATTTCAAAGGTTTGTCAGCAATGGTGATGAACTTTCTAGGCTTCATAAGAGATAAACAGAATGGGATATGGAGATGGAGATAGGATCAAAATACAGCTAAGTCTTTCTCAGTGATGGTAGCATTGGACCGTAATCCTCCATCCTGCCTCTGCACAATAAACATGACACACATTCACATTTTGGTCTGGATGCTTGCAGTTCTAGGTTGAATGTTGTGCCTTTACGTATGCAGTTCACCCCAGCTTGGAGCATCCTTTGGAAGGATGAGCTGAAAACTGCCACAGGTATCTGTCAATGTGGATGCTGCTGGCTGGGAATAATGGGATCTGGAGTCCCATCCAATGCAGGTAAGAGAAATAGTTGAACAAAGAACCATAACACCCCTGAAATATCCAGACCAAAGAGCAGAGAAACCCATTCATTAAAAAAAAACACAACAGATTAAACAGTATGTCAAAAATGAGTCAACCAGTTAATCCAGAGTGAAATTGCCATATTAAAACAGAATGCCATGAGGAGGAAGGGGTTCAGACTAATCAGAGAGGTGGCTGAATAAATCTATTTTTGACAGAGCGTTCCAAAGCATGGCTTATGGCTGTTAATCATAGAGTTGGAAATTATATTTCTCTTCGTAGTGTGGCAATGAAGAAAACCTCTCTGAAAGACTTAGGGAGTCAATCTCAATTATGTAATGTTACAATGTGAATCTCTAAGATTTAAAGTGCACAGAGCTTTAAAGGTAATAATACCTGAAATGAACTTGGAAACAAATTCATAAAACAGATATAACAGAGAGTAATTTTCCCTCAGTTTATGCTACTGGACTCTGAGTTGGCGCAAAATCAATAAAAAATCAATGTTTCCAAGTCACATTCAAGAACCATCCCACAAGAAGCAGGGGACTGAAAGTGACACTGTTATGTTTCCATCTTTCTAAACAAAATGGATTAAATATTCTTATTGTTTATGTGAACCCCTGACTTTGGGTTCTGTGCCCACAGAAGGATCTTATGAATATTTGATGGAGCTCAATACTCTCTCCTTCTTCCTTCCCTCACATTAGTCTTCATTGGAAGTTTATTACTATGCTTTTGGTTATTCCTGATAATGGGATGTCTGAATGCAATTGTAATGCTCTAAGAACCCAGTAAATTTAATCTAACATCATTTGCATATGGAGAAAGAAATTTCATGGGGATGGTTACAAGATCAGGGAAAGTAATGCTCTCTATGTGATAGGCTGGTAGAATTCATACACAACCTGGTTTGTTCATTTTTAGGTTAGCATGATGTTTAACTGTGCCACTATAATCCTCTAGTTATAAGGTTAACTCCTACCTGTTGTTTGATTGATGAAATAAAATAAATAAGATAGCAGAAAGTTGAATAATACATCTATTAACTTACAAACTCTGCAGGCTCCCTTCTGCATTGTTGCTTTTAATTGGCAACATAGTTCTGGCAACAAGGTACTAGGAGCTCCTACAGAACATTATTAGCATCAAAGAAGGACTTCCAGAGAAGTCTATGAGTGAAAAGGATTGATCTAGAAACAATGGCCCTTAGCCCCACTGGTATAATTAAACACTTGAAATTATATTGCTGGCAGACTTAATAAGAACTTGCCAGATTCTTGAATGGAATCTACATTTAGGATTTTGGAAAAACTTTCCCATTCAACAGCAAGTCTATCAGTCGTGGCCAAGTCTGGTTAGGCACACTTTTGCAATCTTTCTTGCATAGCAATAAATAAATACCAACAAGAAAGATTCAGTGGATACAAAAGGTAATCACGGCTCTGATAAATAGCATGTGGGCTTTTTGCTATGTCCATATATAGAAAGCAAAAGTCCAGGCTGAGCTTCAGGAGTTACTCATGTCATTACTGGGATGGGGGCGGGGGTGGTGGTAAAAAAAGGTTATCTTTCATTCAGGTTTGCCAAGGTGTTTGTGCTCGATTAGGTCAATGAGATGTTGATGTACTAGGGAATTTTAAGGAAAGTTCATAATATGTTCCATAAACCAAAAGGTCTACCACCCTGCTCATAAATGTTCTGAAGGTGCCCAGGAAGTTTAGGAGAGACCCATGGAGACTTAGACTAGAACAGTGGTGAAATCTAAAAATTTTTACTACTGGTTTTGTGGGCATGGCTTGGTGGGTGTGGTGTGCTTGGTGGGTATGGCAGGGAAAGGATACTGCAAAAACCCATTCCCTCCCCACTCTGGGCCAGACAGAGGTGGTATTTGCCAGTTCTCCAAACTACTCAAAATTTCTGCTAATGGTTTTCCAGAACCTGTCAGAACCTGCTGATCTTACCCCTGGACTAGAAAGAGTGTAATGCAATCATAAGGAATTGATTTTTCCTTTCTGTTTTTTTTCCTCACCGGTCCCCTACTTTTTCCTTCATGAAGAAATCTGTCATGCCTCTGCCAGCATCCAACTCAGAGGCAGATAACTCTTGGACCAATTAGCTTCTGAAGATGAGCAAGCTCCAACAGACTCGACACAGCTGGGGAGGAGGCTGGGAGTGAGAGCTCTGACAAAGACACAGCACCCCCAGTGGACACCAGGGAGAGATGCAGGGAAAAGAGGGCTCAGGAACGCAAGGGTTACTTGAGTGTAAGGAAGGGACCTATTTCAGTGCTACCTGGGCTTGATTGACTTTGCTGGTGTCAAATTCGTGAAATCATTGTTTTTTGTCTGTGTATGTCTAGAGAACTTCGATGGTAAGACTTTTCAGAGTTTTTGGTTTTGCTTATCTCCCTAATGAACTTTGGACTACGGCCAGCGTGCAGCTTGTCAGACATCCCAGTTTTTGTTAACCCATTTTCAATCCAGAATGGAGAAATTTTAAGTTTGAATTATTAAAGACAGTTTGCTACATTTGTTTCTGATTATTTGCCATTTAATCACTTTGAGCTGGGTCATCACAAAATCTTATGTCACTACTTTTATTGTTGTTACAATTATGTCTAAGTATGAATGTATCAACTATATGTGAAATAATTTAGATGGTTTACCATTACGATTATAGTAATCTGGCTATCCCCAATTACTTACCTACAACAGTGAACAATCAATAGATTGGTTGAAGCAGCCATTTTGTAAGAAAGCAAAGCAGTACTAATTAACATAGTAATGGAGAAGACGAAGCATCTAATATGATAAATCTTCTTACAATATGTCAATTAAGGAAATGTATGGTGTGTCTCATATGAGCTGCTTGGGGGGGGGGGACAGCTATAACCCCAACCCTATTCCTCAAATCAGGTGTAATATTTTCTTACACATGCCCTTTTCTAGTTCTGAATGTTATTGCATTTTGAATAAATATAATTAATCCAGTGATGCTCAGTGTGATGGAGGTTGGAGTGATCATGGGAGTAATGAGTGAAGAATGTCAGTTTATACTAAGATTACATAGTTTCAGCAGGGTCACCCAAAGCATGAAAGTGATCCCAGCTGTCCAGCTAAAGGAAGCAGGTGTCTACACTGAACACCAGCTGATAACGTCACTGTCAGAGACATTATTTTATACTGTATGGGAGAAGACCATGTTATTTAACCAAGATCCATAGGGATACACAAGATATAATAAATTGATGGTATAATTCCATGATGGCGAACCTATGGCATGGGTGCCACAGGTGGCACGCGGTGCCATATTGGTGGGCATGAGACTGTTGCTCTAGTTCAGCTCTGATCTGCATGCGGGTGCTGGCCAGTTGATTTTCAGACCTTCCGGTCACACCAGACATTGGGAAAGAGGCTGTTTCCAGCCTCTGGAGGGCCTGGGAATGTGGGGAAGGCCCATTTTCCACTCTCCCCAGACTCTAGAGCCTTTCTAGGGAGGGTGGATTATGGGTATTATAAATTGAATTATGGGTGTGGGCACGTAGACATGCAACCCCTCTGGGCACCCCCTACTTTTGGCACCCGATGTCACAAAGGTTAGCCATTACTGGTATAGTTACTTGCTACTGAGAGAGACCTGAAGAACTTTCAGAGTACCAATGGTGTTTATGATGTGGCTGGTTCAAAGTCTTTGGAATTATCTGGTCTGTCTAGGTGAGCACAGGAGGTATTCGGTTTGTTGCTGTTGTTGGAAGAAATACTAATCAACTCCCTCAGAAGAATCCCAAAGACATTGTGGGAAATGAAAGTTCTCTGCCATGATTGACTGGAGGGATAGCCACTGAGAGACTTGTCTCATTGTGTAGTAGCTGGCAGAGGCTTAAATGGGCTCGTTAGCTGTCTATGTCTGGGGCAGTGGTGAAATTCCTTTTTTTCTACTGGTTCTATGGCCATGGCTTGGTGGGCATGATGTGGCTTGGTGGGCGTGGCATGGTGGGTATGGCAGGAGAAGGATACTGAAAAATCTCCATTCCTTCCCCACTTCTGGGGGAAGGATACTCCAAAATCCCTATTCCCTCCTCACTCCTGGGGGAAGAATATTGCAAAATCTACATTCCCAACTCACTCTGGCACCAGTCAGAGGTGGTATTTGCAAAACTTCTCCAAACTACTCAAAATTTCTGCTACCAGTTCTCCAGAACCTGTCAGAAGCTGCTGGATTTCATCCCTGGTCTGGGGATATGTGTCCCATGGAAAAGATGGAACAACAGTTTTTGCTGTCATGTAATGAGTGGTACCATCAGTAGAAACAGAGATGGTATTGTGCAGCATGTTGATTTGGCTTGTGATATGGCTGCAAAGATTTCAGAGACATAAAACCAGATAACAAAACTCTGCAGGAAACACTGAGGAAAGGGAATAAATGATGTATTTTGTGCAACATGTGCCTCTGAAGCTCCGTTGGTGAAGTTCATGATTGAAATGGGCATTAAACGGTGTCAAAGGGCAAAAGAATTTAAAATTTTCTGAAGCAGTGAGGAATTTTTGGCCACGTCCACCAGAGAAGCTTCAAACATATTTAATTGGATGTTTTGTGATTGTTTTGTTGCTACAGATAATAAATGTATGCCATATAGAAGTGGTTTATATGCATGAATAATGAATGATTTCATTATTTCATAACCAGGATGTTCAGGGGACTGGAGACTAAAGCATATGAAGAACGGTTACAAGAACTGGGTATGGCTAGTAAAGTGAAGGACCAGGGGAGACATGATAGCCATCTTCCAAACTTGAGGGGCTGCCACAGAGAGGAAGGGATCAAACTGTTTTCCAAAGCACCTGAAGGCCAGACAAGGAATAATGGATGGAAACTGACCAAGGAGAGATTCAACCTAGAAACGAGGAGGAACTTTCTG